>JAYKTE010799116.1:0-26575 GCA_036873565.1 Xipholeptos notoides
TGATTCTATCGTGAGTTTCTGATATCTGTGTAATTTCAGGTCATTATCACGAATTTCGATGTGCCTAGGCTGATTTTTATATTAGAATTAGTGAGTGAAATCAATAATTGCCTGATCATGTCCCTAATTATAAAAAAAAAACAGTTGTTTCCCGAGTGATAGTAAGTCCGAATGTGAGTTCTTCAGTTCCTTTCCCGGACAGAGAGTTTGTGGGGATTAGCTCACAAGAGCCTATTTTTGGACAAGCTTGGGGTTGGAAATTAAATTCCGTTTGGGACTGTATGGCCTACCTTATTTCCTCATTGACGCAATAATATATTTTAAGACTTATATAAAAACCATTTATAAAATGAAAAAAATCTCGACATCTCCTTCCTGATATTCTCCCCGGTGTTTCCTTCTTCTTTCATCTTCTCCACATGCTCGGTTTCCCTAACCGGTGTGTGATTGCAAGTACGCACCGCAACGTACGATTCTCAACGCCACAAATCTAAGAGAGCAACCCTTGTTATGGACGTAGGTAAGAAACCAAAGTCAGTCATTGAATTTCTTCAAACAGAAAAATTGAACCGATCAACATTCACCGACAATTCATTACAAATCCAAAGCAGTTGATATCATTACATGGATTCGTCAATTTCAGAAGGGTAACACAAAAGTGACAAAGCACGCTCTAGAGACATTCATTCAAAATTGTATCAATAAATAAATAAATAAATAAATAAACAAAGAAAAAATGAATTTCGTAGCACAGGATGTCGCATGTTTTAATAGTTTCACCTCAACTTTCGTATTGTAGCCTTTCAATTTGTTTTATTCAAATGTTAAAAGAATAGGAGGCATTAATTTTTGCACAAGCCACGTAATCTAATTTTGGATCTGTATTTATGATTATTTTATCACTACAGCTTTCCATGTTGAATACAATAATTCAATTTTTCTTCGTTCTTTGGATAACATTTCCTTACCAAAATATTCTATCAATTTTCAGTCTATAGACTTGAAATTTCATATATAGGATATTCAGACTTGATTTGAGTTGTTCTTAACCCATGTGTGAGTATAAAATGTAACCGCTAAAGGGTTAAAGTTTAAAGATATCACTGAGGCAAACTCTACTCAACTACTTTGACTATTTAAGGCGTGAAATTTTATATATAGCCTATTTAGACCTGGCGAAAACTTTTTAACAGGTTTTGAGTGTAAAAACTATCTGCTCAGGGGTCAAAATATCGAATTGCAAAAAAACGAATCGAAATAGAAACAAAAGCGAGCATCAAACGTTCAGACTACATTGCTCAATGATTCAGACCACCAAAATGTGCATATGGACGATGAAGCTTTCATAAATAAGCCGACTTCCTTAACTGCTGTGGTACTAAGTCCCCGGCACCCAGGCAAAGCTTGGCAGAACTTCTAGTTTTTTCCAAATAAGATTTTATTTAGTCTAAAACCACAAGTAATATGTGCATATGAATGCAAGAGACACTTTTCTTTTACTATACTCAATACATATTTTTATAAAAGTTCATAAAAAATGTGCTTGAAACTCTTAGTTTCTTATCCCTTGATAGAATTCTTCTGAAAGTTTCCGATAACGAGAACGAATTAGAAAGTTCTAAGATATCTTAACGTAGTTTTCTAGTTTTTTGTTTTTTTTCTAAAATGAGATATTGCTTATATGGTATATTTAGGTGTCTTTGTGTAGATATCAATCGGAAAAAAATATCTCCAGATTATTCTATTTATTTATTTTTAACTATCAAACATAATACCTTAATTTCAATGGGGATTCAAAATTACGTAAACAAATCAAATATTTTTGGATATCTTTAAGCCTCAGGAGATTTTTTGAACGTAAAAATATATTCTTTCTCAGGTGTAAAAATACAACACACTTTTTCATCATCGTATATTCAACACAGCTCAATATCTGAGTTGTAAACCCTTCAAGTTTCAATTATTATATAATCATTTGTACACAATAGTAATTAACTAGTAATTTTATAATAATAATAATATATACATATATATATATATATATATATATGAGAAAATTGAATAGGGCCAATGGGTAGACAGTCAAACTTCGGAATTGTAGTACGTGAGTTCGAATCCTAGTTGTTCTGTTTATATGAATTAATACTTTTAATAAAATTATGAATCCCCACATGCCATTTTAACATGGCTTAGATAGGGAATATTGTATTATTAAAAGAAACTAAGAGTTGACATAACATGGTTGATATTCAAACTATATAAAACAAAAACAAACGTATAAATAACTGGACTGATAACAAATCGGTACGTGTTCAATCCCGACTAGCGCTAATGGACTCGTGTTTGCGTAGCCGTCCTGACGAGCCATAAAATGGCGAAACAGGCCTGTAGACGGATTGCAATATTTTATATATATATATATATTCTGAAAGAATACATATAGTTATGTGTGTGTATTAGTGTGTGTCTGTGTGTCTGTGTATGTGTGTCTGCGTGTCTATGTGTGTGTATGTATGTGTGTTTATGTGTGTGTGTATGTGTGTGTATGTGTGCGTGTGTGTATGTGTGTGAGTTTTTAGGAGAAGGAAAAGTGCTAATATTCTTGCTAACTAACCAAATTTGTCGATTCAGATGTTATGTTTTATGTTATAACCTCAACACAGCAAAGCTGTTAAAAATCTTTTTTTTTTTTTTTTAAATAGTTTTAGTTGTTTAAGATAATCAAAGAATTATAATTTAAGAAATTTACAAATTTTAAATTAGGTACGTTTCATGTTAGCTCAGATGTTAGCGAATAACAAGTTTAAGGGTTTTAAATCTGAAAAATAGATAACTTCACTTTAATCTCATGTAATACAATTCCAGAGTCCATGCTTTTGCCATTGCTCCACATCACTTACTATATACATATACGACCATATATATGTTTATATATATATATATATATACACAGACACACACACACACACATACATACATATATACATATATATATATATATATATATATACATATATGCATATATATATATACACACACATATATATGCATATGTGTATTTGTGTGTGTTACAAATTATGTACTTTAATTCGTAGGCCCTATTCATGTGAGGTGAACATTACTTGTGTCCTTGTAGTTACGGTTTTAGTTTCATGTTTATCAAAGGTCGGATTTTGAAGAAGATTGCGGCAGACATCTTTATCAAAATCCAGGCCATACACAAATACACATACACACACACATGTCCATCCAAATGCACACACACAGACACAGATAGAAAAACTTAAACGTGGGCACAAACACAAATGTTGATGCATACACACATTAGCTTTTAAAGATACACACAAACCAAGTTCTCTAGAATACAAATCTCGTACTACTCACCCAATCATTTTCCTGGATTCCTTAAATTTGTGGCGAAAAATACTTAAGGATTATATATAATTCGATGAAGCAATGGTTAGTAATTCAAGTACTAGTTTCTATTTTTTTTAGTTCGGTCTGCTACATTTTCTTATTGACAAATTATTTTGATGAGTACGTATTTTCCTTATAATACTAACCATTTTTCATTTCAGAAATTTAGTCAAATAAAAAATCTATCTGTATATCAATTTTTGTGAATTTTTGTCCTTATACTTATAGTTGTTTTTTTCACAACTTTCAGCCAACCAAAACTTTAGCCTTCGTTAGGTGTTAAGCGTGACCAGATAGGAATGTTGAGTCAAGGAACTTTATCCACAGCGATTACTGCACTCTATTGACTCAGGTGAGAATTATTTGAAAATAGCATATTTAATCCTATCTGAGGGGTATCAGTTGGCCAGAATTGGTGAGACAACAACTATGGAGGACAGTAATCGGTGTGGTTACATTTCTTAGACTCAACATTTCTATTCAATCATGGTTAACACCTGACGAAGTGTATTAGATGGCCTAAACATAGTGGAAAACCAACTATAAGATGAGGACAACAGTCCACAAACATGGATATATAGATTATGAAGCCTCATCTCAAAAGATATGAAAAATAAATGGGAAAATCCTTTGTCTATAGTATCGCTAAAATACATTTGAATGCTTATTCAGTGGTCATCAGTGATGATACCGTCTTCATCGCGGATTTCGGGGTTGTTGTTCATCATATCCGCTCCGACGGCCACCCCCGACCTGCTGCCTCATTCTACAGGTTGCCACTGTCATTAATTAATTTGTTATTTCAATCTTAATTTACAACTTGGATGCTGAAGTTTTGGCTAGTTTTGTCCCACATCCTGACCAATTATAATTTATAGCTTTTTATTCATTTCGACAATATTTGCTGCAATCAGTAATAGTTTTATTAAAGATTGTGTTGTTAAATGAAATTTCACAAATGAGTAGTATCTGCACTTGAGAGAAATATTATCATGTTCAGGGTAGTATTTGGATTCATTTTCCCATTTTTGTTCTTCCATCTTCAGTGTAGGTTACTGAATTAAAAATCTAAATTGATTAAGACCTTTGGGCCTCCAGCCTATTAGTTTGAACACAGACCTAGTTAGAGTTATGCTGTACTATATTTAAGTTACTTAACATATAATACTTTCAAAGAATTATTTTACAACTAAAGAATAATATGTAAACTGTACTTGAATACATATCAAAGCAAGATTTATCCATTTTCCTCATTGTAATAATTTCACAATTTCATAATCTTATTTTTCATTACAAATCCAATGTAAACAAACCACGTAAAAGTATATCTCTCTCCCAAGTCTCTAAATCAAAACTACAATATTAATGTCCTTAAGCAGCCTTGGCCTTCAAGAGTTAACAATTGCAGTTCTCCATTCTGAGTTACCAATCGAGAAATAGCCCAGGAAGTGGAAAAACTGAAAGAAAAAAATAGTATGAATTACTAACCACCTATCATTGCTATACAGATGTAGAGATCTAAAGATAGTTTCATTCATCTTAGAATTGAAATTGCCAGTGAAAACTAAACAAAATGATAAAGATGAGGATAACAGTCCAAAAAATAAATGCAAAAATTGTTAAGCCTCATCTCAAGGATTCTGAAAGGCCACAAATATTGATAGGATCTGCACAATGGGTAAGAAGCCTCATAATAAGTATGTCCTTTGTTTCAAGGAACATGCTACTAAACAAGCATTGAGTTGCCTAAATTGACCAAATTAATCAATGCTTGACAAGAAGGAATGTTCAGAATTAACTAGAATATGTATAAAGTAGTAGACTGGGGATAAATAAACTTTATATATTAGTATGTAGAAGTTGTAGTTTTTAAAAATATAGGTAGATAATAGTGTGACTAGATAAGTCTTATCAGACAAATAAACTCTACTGTTACCCAGATTGAACATGTTCTTTCAAAAATTCTATTTCATTATTTTGTTATTTCCTACTTTATTCTCTTTTCCTTCATTTCTTTAGAATCATCTGAATTTCTGTTTAAATTGTTCCTTTGTTTTTATTTTATATTCTTATGCTTTATATTCTGATCAGGTTATTCGTTTTCTATTGATAGAGTTTTTCAGCAGTTTTGGCCTTTTTTCCGTTTTTTTTTTCTTCATATTACACTCATTTTTTTTAGGAGTAAAGATGAACTTTTTCCACCTCTTCTTGTCTTTTCTTCTTCAATCGTTATCGCTAATTACGTCCATCTTTGTTTTTCTTTAGTTACTTTTTCAACAGCTGCATGAATTTTTTTTTCCTTAAATTTTGGTTGACATTTTCTTATTTTTTTGTCATGTACCCCACTTCCATTTTCACTTAAAACAACAAAATTCCTATCTAATTATTCTTCTATCTCATTGTAATATTTTTACATTCATCATTTCTTTTTGTTTTTTGGGTTGTGCGTAGACCAAACTCCTCCTTCATCAAAGTTTTTATGCATGGTACTTAGGCAGGTTTAATAGAAATTTGAACTCAGAAAAGAAGTGATGTTCATAAGTATGTTGGCAGCATTATGATAGAAATATAAAAACAATAGATCACAAACTTTTATCATTTTCAACATCAACTAAGAACTTCTGTGTCATAATTACATTTACCATTATTATCCACTATTTCCTTCAATACTAGAAGTATTGTCTAGCTTTGCTCGGGTGCCAGTGACTTGCAACTAAGTTAGTTAAGGAAGCCTATCATATAGGAAAGTTGTACCGTGCATATTCAAATTTTGGTGGTCTTAATCATTGTGCTAAGCAAATTTCAGTGGTCTGAATGCTCCGATGCTTGCTTTTGTGTTTATTTTTATATGTCTTTTATAACTCCAAAATTTGACTACTTAGCAGTTATTATTCAAACTCAAAACAATTAAAAAGTGTTTCCCTGGTCTATAGAACCCAATACATCAAATTTTTCAAGTGTTTAGACCCAAAATTGCCATAGTAGTTTGGTAGAGACAAAGAGTTCAATCTTCAAGTTTGACCTCTTAACAGCAAAATTTCTGGCTCAAAACCAATGAAAAAGCTTGGCCCAGGTCTAAATACACTAGATTACTAAACCATGATTATCACATCCTCATTATGACTGTAATTATTAATTTTTTGTCCAAATTATCTCTTTTGTATGAATAATATCTCAACATCATCATTAATACGGTCAGGTCATGTTGGAGTTACTGGTTCCCACCTGATTAACTGAAGTTAAGCAACATAAAGCCTGTTCACTACCAAAATAGGTGAACACTTTGAAATACCAGGTACCATACAAGGTCAGTTCACAGTTCTTGGCATGAGCAGATGACTTGTTTCCTCCCCACTACCCACCCCTATATATTCACTCACTCACCAGGTGAGCTAAAAATGTCCTTGAATAGAGTTACACCTTGGGTGAGGATTGGATGTCTCAGAATACTCTGAGATTGTGAAAATTCTATAAAACGATCGGAGCTCAAACAGTAAGGAGAGGTCATCCTGCTCAAAAAGAACATTATCAATATCTTGATATAATTTCATTATATCATCATCATCATATTTTCAAATAATAACTTTTCTAAATTTCTATCTCATTATTATCAATAAAATCTTCAGATTATGAAATTCCGAGTCATCATTATTATCGCATCATTTCTATTCTATTAATATCATTTCTGTATCCATGATCATCCATTTTCTTTAACACTATCATCATTTATATTTTTTTAATTTCAAGTCATCTTCATCTTTTGCCATGTAGTTCACAATCTGTTCAATAGATCTTCACTATTATTATAAAAGCGTCAATACCACATGAGAACAAATCTTATTAAAACTAAAAAACAAGAAGAAATCAAGCAAAAGCAAAAACATTTTACCAATCTTAAAATCAGCAATTTGGAAAACCTAATACAAGTTCAAATTTTAAGAGCAGCATTAATGAAAAATATGCAACTCTCTTCATGAAAATATGAATACATGCTTATCTCCAGTGTCCTAAGGTGTATATAAGCAGGTGTCATAATCATTCAAAATTTTATTAATACACATTTATTGTATTTTCTCAGGAAATGTAAGGAATAAAGTATGAAACTGAAATACGTGCAAAAAACATAACAAACTAACATGTAATAAAACTGCATGCAAACCAATTTTTGCAAACAAATATAATTCTCTGCCATTCGGCTTAGAAAATTCTTCTATTTATTTTCCCACTCCATCAGCATTCTAGTGTTTGCATTGGTTTTCTCTCCAGGATCCAAACTGGTTGAAATTTGTGAAATCTTAGTAAAAAAATACAAATAGCTGTCATCCATAAGAATGATAGACATATATCTATTTCAACAAAACTAGGAGATCTTGTTGCTTTTTATCTCATGTGTTAAATCTTAAAAATTCACAACTTATATAGAATCTAAATTGGTTTGGTTGATCTTTTCAATCTTCTTTCAATATCTCAAGCCCTTCAATGTCTGCATAAACGTTCCACTTTTGTAAACAAAATTATTAGATAATAAAAGAAAATGATTTGATAGTTGATCAGTCTACATTATATTGACCATATACAGATTGTGGAGCGCAATATCAAATTATTTGGATATAACATTCTGATAAAGAAATAATTTGAATAGATATATGGTTTTTGTCAATCTATTTTCAGACTGTTGTTCTCATTGTTACCTTCAGAGAATTTTGGCCTTCTTCAGGTGATTGAACTTCAAAACCTTTATGTCATAATCAAGTGTCTTCACAGAACTTTGAACTTGAACCTTTATCAAATCCACAGCAGTACACTGCTCTTATTCTGTTAATCATGACTGAGAAGGGGTGTTAAGTCTCGCAATGTATTCTTGTCATTGTCCTTAGGTGGGATTGAAACTCATACCATCAGACAATACTAACTTAGAATTGTAACAACTCAATGCCTTTATTCGTTGCCTCATGGGTATCTTGTAAAGGTAACAATGATAATGAGGACAACCGTCCAAAAAATATATGTACAAAATATCATGCCTCATCTAAAAAATTCCGAAAAACTGAATATGGTTTTGTTTGAACATACAGCATATAATAATGCTATGGTAAAAGTCCTTTAAAGAAATACAATTAATAGAAATATTCCAAGCATTGTTTTTCTATCACAAACCAAAGTTGGTTTTTGAATAGGGATCAAATCCTTATGGTGCCATTTTACATTTTGGACAACCAAAGAATGCAGCTCAGCACTGTGCCTAAGGTCAGTGGCATAGCGACTGTTTTTGCCTGGGGCAGTTGTAAGATTTGCTGCCTTCCCTCTAGCCATTGATCATCCGTTAACCTTCAAAATTTGAAAAATTCCTCAAAATATTTGTCATCATCAAACAAAACCAAAGATTTTTCAAAACAAAAAAGATTTAATTCAAATTATTAAAAAAATTGTTAAATTAAATAAACAAGCTCTTTTTTTCTTTTTTTCTATTTCTACTCTACAAAAGTGCCATCCCTCTGCAAGGTATCTGCTACACCACTACCTAGTGTGCCTCTTTAAAGGAGGGCAGTCCTTGTATTCTTAATGCTATCATGTTCTCATCCTAAAGAAGACTCCAGCCCCTTTTCTACCAACTGAATCTACACACAAGCAATTTAAAGAACAAAAAGAATTATGAAAATGTGATACTTTGGGGTTTTCAACACAACATACATGAATAATAACATATATAGAGCTCTTCAAATAAGCTTTAAGACATGTTAGCATAATAATGTTTCTTTAGTTTATCCTTGAAGATATAAGCTGCAGAGTATTACTGTTTTATAAAAATCTAAAAGCTAAATAAATCATCTGATTTATTTTGAGTTGATTTTTTAAAAATCAAAAAGTAACTCTGAAAGTTTTAATTATGATCTGAGATATTTTGAGAGCTTTAAATTTGAATCTTTGTCAAGAAGAACATTACTAACAAGCCTCATTGTCAAACAACATCAATTTAGTATTTCAATCTAAACCTCTAAAATTTACCTTTAGGTTTCTTGAAGAAGACTGATTATTGAATATTTCTAAACATTAGCCAAAAAGGAAAGTTCAACTTCTTTATCAATGTATCTTCCTCTTCTTTTTCTTCTTCTTCTTATTATTATTTAACTTTTTTTTTTCAGTTTTAAGAGCTTTTTTTTCAAGAAATTTCTAAGTATATATAAATAAATATAATTCAAAAAGCCATGATAACATAATGTATATCTGATAAATTTAGAATTGGTTTCAGCTTTTTTTCTATTTTCTCTTCTGTATTTCAGAGATAAGTCGGATATTAAATTTTACAGACCAAGGAAGATCATTCATTGCTTGTCAATAGCAGTACTTTATAATTAAGAATCTTGTTATCTCAGAGGATGACTGAAACATAAAAAGAAAACGATGCTTTCAGGAAGAACAGTTTGTCCCTAGATTTTTTTAAGAAGAAGAAAAAAAATGAATAAAATAATAAAAGTAATCTAAAAAAATGAATCCTCTTTGTCCAAGTTAAAAAGGGAAATTTTTTAATGCATTGTTTGCTTGTATTGCTATCTATCTAACATTCTGACGCATCATCTACCAATGGATGAATTAAATCTTAGAGGTTCAAAATGGGACTTTTGAGATAAACATAATGAAAGCAATCTGGGGGCCTAGGGTTTGATTTCCCCCATGCAGGCTATAAATTTTTACCTTTAATTTTGAAGCGGGATACAATACATACAAATAAAGAAGATACAAAATAAATAAAAAACTAAACATATTCACATTGGTCATTATTATACAGGAGATTAAGCAATTGCTGTATACATAAATATATACAGCCATTATATAAATTTATAGACATACATATATTTTTTTTCTCACTTAAGTAAGTTTTCTTATTCATATCATTAAGGTCAATTAATGTAAGCACAAAATCAGTGGCCTCTGATAATTGCAAAATTCTTGCTAATATATTTATAAGTTCATCAGCATTTTGTCTGATGAACACGGAGGAGAGAAATTAACAGTGACCAAAACCAAATGACTGTCTATGCTATTTGATCTTAAAAGTAAATATACATTACTGATATAAAGAACTCTGTCCCAACAATACTGTGTGTGTGTGTACATATATAAATTATCTTGCTGTCTATAAGACAAATTATAGATGTTATCATTTCATACCATCGAGCAATTTCCTGACAAATTTGTGCCCTTTGATACCTAGGGTAATAGAATATATTGAAACTTTGATCTTATCAATTTTAAATAGCTGCTATGTGAAAAACTGTTCAATCCCGCAATTTATCATTTGTGATTTGGCTTAATACAAAAATCGGTTTACTTGGTTAGTGCATCTATTCGAAATACAAACATGTGTGTGTGTGTTTTAGGAATTGAACAAATCCAATATTTGTATGTAAAAATCATACATTTATAGATATGGAAGGCACTAATAAGCTATAACCCTTATACAAGGTATCCATAATGTCTGCATCCATTTTTAGAAATCTATAATTTGTATTGGTGATAGAAATAATCTGCAAAAGTTTTTATAAAGTTTCATGTACCTAGTTTTGATTATAGTTATTGAATAATTCTTTACCACAAACTTTGTAACAATTTTTAGATAACTAAAAAATGTTTTTCGTGAACTGCATAATCATATTATCTTTTGTATTGCTAATAATGGGTACATGTAGAAACTTAAATGAAATTTTTTTAAATATTGATTTACTTCTGTCTAATCCTTTTTTACAGATTATTTCCATAGCATATACAAATAAACTTAATTTTTTTTAAATGCACACTAACTTTATGGACACTCTGTATATCTATTAAGCTTTCTTTAATATTAACATGGTCTTATAACACTAAAGGGAAAATAATAATGTATTTATTAAACTACATATGAATCTCATGAATTTAAACAAAAATTTCATATCTAATTCATTTTTTAATCATATAAAATAGTATAGCTGACTATATTTAAACTATATGAAGATAATCCTGAAATTTACAAACAATTATACAATAATTCAAGATTTTTTTTCTTTTTTGTAAATAAAAAAGCCAAGTAAACATGTTTCTTATTTCTCTTCTGGTTTTCAAAAAATTAACAAATATGATTGAAAATGTGTCCTTTCTGAATTAATTGGTAATTTTCTAGATTTTTAATTTCAAATTAAAATGAAAGTCTTTGATTGATATCACCAAAAATGACAGAAAATAAACCCAATACTTTAGATAAAAAATTTAATTGATTGATTGGGTTTTATATTTTTTACAGAATATCATGGTTTTTAGGTCATTTAATACCAAAAACAATCATTTTTAATAAACATGTTTTTGTTCACACATAGATTTTTGAATAGTGCAATATTCACTAATTGATTATAGCTGCAGGTAATGCGGAGATAGTTACCTTTCTCAAGGGTATTTAGTCCAAATGTAAAAATAAATGGAATGACTGGGATTCAAACTTGCATATATCGATTTTAGTGTCTGACTGCCTATCCACTGTCCCAAGTGAACTTCCCCAAAAAATTAATTGAAGAAATATTGAAACTTTAAGCCTTTTTAAATTGAAATATATGCATTTAGGAATTTTTATTGAGATGAATTTTTTTTCTATAATTCAGTAGTCTTTATTAGCGGACTGTTGTCCTCATCTTGGATTAGGTGTTATTACACTAACCCAAGATGAGGACAGCAGTCCGCTAATAAAGATTACTGAATTATAAAAAAAGCCTCATCTCAATAAAAATTCCTAAATAAATTACAAACTCAGTACAGACCCGAAAAATGGAAGAAATAAATAATTGGATTTATAAGACCAAAAAATCCAACCATCAATGACCTTTGGAGTCCATGGCACAGTGGATAGAGGTATTGAAGTCTACATGGTTCCAGGTGAGCATTGGCAGAAGATAGGGGTTTCGATTCCTACCCAAGCCGACCAAAGGGTCACTTGGTCAAAAACGTGGTGCAATAGACAACAATTATGGATGGCAGTGATTGCTGGGGATGTGGTTACAAAACTCAAAATTCCTATCCGAGGTGGCAGTTAACCACCTGACGAAGGCCAGAGGGACAGTTCGCCGAACGTAGTGTAACATGATTTGAACTCGCTTACTACAATTCCAAAGTCCGACTGACTATCCACTCGCCCAAGTCGGTTTCCCCTTTTGGTTATGTATATGTCTGGCTCTTCACAGTAATACTGCCGTCAAGACAAAGCAAAAGGTACAAAGAAATAATGGAAATCGTAAACATTGAGGTAAGAACTCAAACTCTCATATTATCCACAGGTGCCAAGTAGTACAATAGTATATGCTGCACATTGCAAAATACATGTGCATCATGTTACACCTCTTTATTGATGGTTGCTATGACCAAGTGGACATACATAAATCCAGGTTGTCACAAGAGAAAGAAAAGTGGGAAGAGAGAAAAGGGCGATCAAGCATGAGGTTCATATATCATTATAAAGGAGGGGAAAATTATGGAAAATAAAAAAATGGCAAAAAATTATGAATACAAATAAAAAAAATAGAAAAAAATGAAAGCAACTTAAAAAACTGGCAGAAAATACAAAACAAAAGTAAAAATAATCACAAAAAAACAAAAGCAAAATAAGAAAATCGTAAAAAATCAAATCAAATTTTTAAAAAATTGCAAAATAAAAAAATTGCGAAAAAATAAAAGCAAAGTAAAAGACAAGGATGGCAAAAAATATAAAATCAAAGTATAGAAAAAGATGTCAAAAACATTATAAAAGCAAATTTTAAAAAAATAGAAAAATAAAAATGGCAAAAAATATATAAGCAATATAAAAAAAGGAAAAAAAATATTTAAAGGTAAAAAAAAGAAAAAAAAAGAGAAGCAAAGTTTAAAAAAAAGAGGAAAAAAGTAAGATAGAATAATATTGAATAATAGTTGCTTTCTATGACATTGGGTCTGTGATATCATGGGGCAAAATAGGGTAGAAGGAGAAGGAATCAGACCCTTGCATAGGCTTTAGTTGGTTGAAAAATATAGTCAATGGATTAGGATCAGAGCAGGTCCCCAAAAGTAGCTCAAGATTATATAGTCTGTCAATCTGTTTTAGAGTTAGTTTTGTTCATGTAATGAATTTATTTAGTTAAGTTAAATGAGTGTTACTGTTACTATTGTCATTGAATAAGATCTCTTTGCCACACAGAATGAACAACCATGCTACAGGCTGGCAGGGCCAAAGCTATGAAGATCATGGTCCAAAAAAAAACGCCATTAATAGACATAATGAACCTGGTTTAGCAAACATCAGAAGAAAAGTCTATGAATTTGAATGGCCATGTGAGTCACAGGAAAAATGATGATGGTCATACAAGCAATAGGATTGGGCAGGACAAATTACTATGCAACAATAAGAACAAACAAATGGATTAAAAAGAACAAACAAATGGATTAAAAACAGCAAAATAGACAAGAAAATAAGCAAGTAGGTAGAACTCAAGAAAATGTATGAAAAAATTAAACATTGAAAAATAAGAGTTGAAATAGAAATATTTTCTTAACAATAGAAATCAAGTCCATCGATAACTTAAACGACAAAATAAAAAAATAAAAAAGCCGCTGGGAGATCAGAGAGGTGAAAAGTTTTTCTTTCGAGAAAAATGGATAGGAAAGTGAAAAAAAGTTGGCCTGTCATTGGTAGGGGAGAGGCAGGTATCCTTAGAAGCATAAGAATAAGACAAAGATAGAGATAAGGGGAGCCAAGAAATCAATGAAAAATGGGCATTAGCAGAAAAGAAAAAAAGAAATAGGCTGTCTTGTCACCAGCAAAAAAATCACTTTTAATGGCCAGTAAAAGAAGTGAAGGCAATTTTTTAAAAGATTGTTTATAAAATCATAAATTTTTCAGTAACTTTTCCGAAGCAAAATTTAGTTGCATTAATAAATTTGTTATTTCAAACTTAATCTACAAATTAGATGCTGAAATGTTTGCTAGCCTTGATCCAAAATCCGACCAACGACAACTCAGCTTTTTATTCGCTTCAGCAATATTTGGTGCAATTAATGATGGTTTTATTAAAGATTGTGTTGTTTAAATTAAATTTCACAAATCTTACAAATGTACAGCATCTGTGTTTGGAGAAAAATAGTATGATAGGGGTAGTATGGCATTGGTTTACCTATCTTTATTCTTCCACAATCAGTGTAGGTCACAGAATAAAACATCTAGAGAGATAAAGACTTTTGGGCTCGCAGCCTAAAAGAAATAAAAAAACAGGACTAAATGTATTTCAAAAGAAGAATGAAAATAATAAGTGCTGAACTAACAACGCCTTGAGAGATATATTTTGTTTTTATTTCGGACATTTTTATTAATTTCATATGGCCCATTTTTTGCAATGTATTTCTGTTTTCTAGATAGATGTTAAATTATTGAATTTTAGTTTAGTTTTAGAGAAGAACTTTAGTTTTATTGAGAAGTGATGAAGACTTTTTTGTTTATTATTGTTAGTTGTATATATTATGATATTTGTCTTAGTCTTGTATTAGATTTGGATAATGTGATTGTAGATATCAGAACAGGAGCTTTCTACTTGGAATTTCCTTTGTGATATTTTCATTCTTTTCTGCTGGTACAATCTTGGAGAGTAAGTGTGTAGTCACAACACAAAGCCACAATGAGCACCTGTGTGGAACAGAAGTTTAAGGCAAGGGTTTGGATAGAAAGTGAGACAAGGCCAAAGAAGATAGAAAGAAGAAGCCATTGTTAGCAGTTTTGTGGTGGATGTTGTTCAGAAGAGGCCGCAAGACCCGATAAAAGAGTAAGTTGCTGGAACAATTGTAATAGTGAACAAAGCACAACTGTACATATAGTAGTAGTAGTAGTAGTACTACTCACAGCAGGTAGAACTGTTGACTTCAGACTCTACCTTAGTTTCTGTCTAAGACTTTTACAATAAGTCTGCATTTTATATAATATATAATATATATAAAAGGTTTCCTTTATGTTCCATATAGAACACCCAGTCATTACTTGGTCAAAGAGTTAGTGGTATAAATAAGGTTATTACTTCATCTAAATGGTATTTATTGAAACAAATGTTCAGAAGTTCAGCCTATTTATAACAATTAACCCAGGGAAATAAAATAACTATTTGGCATTGGAAAAATAAATCAAACTATTTTACATAACTATTTCCTGAATTGAAGTATTTTTATTTCTCAAGATTTTAATTTCTGAGAGCTTCCAAGATTTAACATAATTCTTCATTTTATCACCTATGGTAATGATTGTTTTGCCACGATTTAAATCTGTGTCTTAGGATACCTGAAATTTGATTTCTTAAAAAACAGGAAACAAATGATCTGACACCTTCGTATGTTTAACAGTCAAGAAAACATTCACATAAGAACATGTAGAAAGAAACATAATAAACAGTAATTTTATCTTTTTTTGATGATATTTGTTTTATTTATATTCTCACAAAGGTCCAAATTTCTTTACCAATTTGTTTCAAATCTTTTCATAGTCAATTTTGCAATGTTCACTTTTAGATTAATATGTTAGGTTTTATGCAATGTAACAGTCTGAAGATGCTGATATTTTGATGTTTATGTTGAAATAAATTTACTAATTTAATAAGTTTTTTATGATGAATTTCTTATTTCTCTTTTTTCAGTTCTTTTTCATGCACACACACGCACACACACATATATATATTTATATACATATATGTAATAGATATTTGAAAAAACCCAACAGAATATGGATTTAATTAAATTAGACTGACACTATAGCATTTCTATTAATTAAAACCATTATCAGGGTGTATGACTATCAATTCATATTCACAGATTTGAAAGGAAATTATAAATTGGACCAAGAATGTTTCAAGGTGTTAATGACTGTACATACAGATGAAAGGTTGCAGAGGTTGGATCACCTGAAGAAAGCTGATGGGTTCATCAGCCAAAATATTGTTAAGGTAAAAATGATAAAGATGAGGACAGCAGTCCAAAAAATACATGTACAAACTATCAAGCCTCATCCCAAGAATCTACACTGATGATGGTATTAATGAATTGAAATACAACAGTGTTGGTCTAATCTAACTATATCCATGTTCTGTTGTTTTTCAAATATTTATTTTTGTTACACATTGCCATAATCTATTTTCCATTTTTTCCTCAAGTGGAAACTAATTAAGGAAAATTACATCAGGAAAATAGCGGGGGTCAATTTAATTACAGCCTTGTTTCCCAGGATTCTCTTGATTTATCAACTACATAATATCTTTCCGACTACATAATATTACTGAAAATATTAAAAAAAACTCAAAAGAGTTATAATAACAAATAAATCCAGTATTAAATAACAGCAAAGGCTGATATTCCATTTAACAAAGATCCAGAAACCTTGAAGTTAAAAAAGCCAAGTCAATAAATTAAATAATGGATTCTATTTATGATAAATTGTTTGTTTGTGTTTTACGGCATATCAAACTTTTTAGGTCATTTAATGTCAAGAACAATCATTTTTGGTAAACGTTATTTTTTTTCACACTTAGTTTTTTTAATAACACAATATACACTATTCAACCTATAGATGGAGCGAATGTGGGGATTCATACCTTTACCATGGGTATCAGTCAAAATATGAACACAGAATGACTTGGATTCAAACTCACATACTATGATTCCGAAGTCTGACTGGCCTAAGGGGACTACCCAATTTATGATAAATGGAATTAAATAAAGCCCAAGATTTTATTTAGGCTTTTGATTTCTTTTTCTTTCAGCTTTGTTCAACAAGCAAATCGATTAGAAACTGCATTCCTTGTTTCTAAATGAACAAACCAGTGAACTAAGACTGTTTATCTTAAAGTTTATCTCTTTATTGATAACTTCAATTATCATACTGCCAGTCTTACACTCTAAAGACACATTAATCCACACAACCCATAAACTGAACAGTTGATGCAAAAATCAGTTATGCCATATCAATCTGATCTGACATAATCGAAAATAAATTATTAGCTAGATTTCACAGAAGACTTGTTTCAAGCATTACAGAGAAAAGTAATTTATCATTATCCTTGTCTGACATTTTAATGTCTTCCTAAAGTCCAATGGATTCAAACAACAAAATTGCTTTTGTAGAGAGAACATTTTATTAAAAAAATTAATGGAATAATAAATACATTGTGAATGACATAAAAACATGGATAGAGATTATATACTATTAATATATATGTGTAAAATCATAGATAATAACAAACCATATTCCTTAAATTTTCATCCAGAGAAGATAACTTCTGGAATTTATTATCCAAGGAATAGTAGTATACAAATCAACTAATATTTTCTTTTTCTTAAAATATAGCTGTATCTTGAAATATGAATTATTTTCCAGGATATCAGGCTAGTTTTCAAGAGGTATTCAACTATTGGAACATCAAACTGATATTATGCATAAAACAAGGTTAATTGTGCTTACTTGTGGATTGATGCTAGAATAATTGAAAACAAAGAAAAGTGACAATACCTGAAGTTGTAACAATATCATCCCACTGGTTAACATAAAATTGTCACCCAGTTGCAGGGACAAAGTTTGCTGAAGGCTGCTTTGACAACTATGTGGGCTTCTGGTAGGATATAAGGTGTGGGTAGTCGTTTTTTAACCAGAGGGAAGAAAATGTCTCAAGCTATCAACAAGTAATAAAAATTGATGAACCATATTTATGTGCCTTCATTTCAGCCATGGCCAGAGGAAGACCAGAAGAATGGTGAAACATCTCCTTCTTGACTTCTGAAGGGTGTAGAGCCTTCATGAAGTAAGTCTTTGGCCATTCAGAAATGACTGCACCAACAGCTATCCCTTTTGATTAATTGATTGATTGGTTGGTTTTATAACATATCAAGCTTTGTGGTCATTTAATACTGTAAATGATCACTTATCAAGCATCTTTTTTTGTTATCACCTTGTTTTGGATAACACAAGTATTACTATTTAATCTATAGCTAGAGGGAATATGGGGATTCATACCTTTCCTAAGGGTATTAGCCTGAATGTGAATATAACTGAGCAACTTGGTTTTGAACTTGTGTATTCCAAAGTCTAAGTGCTAATCCACTGCCCCAAGTGGACTTCCCCTATTCCTTTCAACTCCAAAAGAAGATAGAACCCTTTGAGAATGCCATGTGATGCAAAAACCCCATGAAACTAACTGGGAAAAAAATTAAGTCATATTTGTTCTTTTTCTTTTCACTTGCCAAAACAAAAACAAAAAAGTGAAGTATCTGTTGATTATTTCTGTCTGTATTTTGTATGCATGTGTGTGGGTAATACACTATTATACAAGTAATCAGAAATAATATCAAAATCCATACAGGAAAAAATGTAACTATACCTAGGATTCAAATAAAGCAGTATAAACAAATTTTTACTCTATGATTACAACTTATGCTAGTCATCAACATTTCCACTCATTTATCTACAGAGGGCAAATTACTACTCATTTATTAAAGTTCTTAATTTTTTTCAAAAGAAAAGTGTTACATTAAAGGAATTTTAAGAAATCTTCATACCTTAAGAAAATAAAATTATCATCTAATATACACCCACTTTACAAAGTAATGAAACTGTTTAAAAAAATATAAAATATTTAAATAGATTTCTTCCTTCAAAAAAATATGAGTCAACTTCATGTGTACCAAAATTCTAGAATCTAAAAAAAGGTTATGATAAAAACATTCTAATCTCTTAGAAATTACTAATTAGTATTCTTGTCATGAACAATGTTATTGACATTTATTGTAAACTCATCGCAAATTCTAGACATCTATGTTATTTTTTAAGAAAAGAACTATTTGAAAGTATTTTGTTAACAATGTTTATTGTTTTTCACTTTTTACAGATAATTAACATCAATTTGGCAGATTTCCTAAACAATTTCACAAAAGCAATTAATGTCTGTCTTCCATCTAAGTAAGCTAAGCTCATCCCTTTAGACTGGAGACAGACAGGAGAATGAGTCAAAGTGTAAGTATAAAAAATTAGTAAAAATACAATTAAGTCAGTTGTTGCGATCAATTGTTGATGAGAGAAACAAAAACTATTAGCAAGATTAAAGTTTTATGACAGATGTAAATGACAAAAACAGAGTTTCTTACTATAAAAAACTATTAGCAAGATTTTTAATACTTTTTTTGCCTATTTAAGATTTTATTATTATGCAAAGTTTTACATTAAATAGATTTTGGCAGATGTGCTCTTTGGCCTTTTTTTAGGTATTATTTGAAGAATCTTCATGTCAAACTCAGAATCATTTTCAGAACTCTGAAACTAACCTTTTATACAATGGAGTTTCCATTCCAAACTGGGAAGGTGGTAGAATGTCAATCTATGTGAAGATAAAAAATTCAATGTGAGGAAAGGACAGAAGGAAAGTTAAAAAAGCCAAGTTAAACAAGAGAAGTTGTGTGAATTTAAATTATAAGTGCCTAATTTAAACAATATGGCACTCGACAGTTCTTTATTAAAAGCAGATTCATTGGCCGAATGAATCTGCAAGTTTTCTTGGAAGCCCCATTTGTAAAAACAAAAATCTGATTTGATGAAGAGAATTTGTATCAGCTTATTTGGTTTGTTTTATGGTCGGATAACCTAAACAAATCATTTCAGGAACAGAAATCTTATTTCTGAGTATTAATTTCTTTCAGACCATTATCCTCATCTTTATAGTTGTTGTTTTTAACCACGTTTCGGCCAACTCATTCTCAGGCCTTCTTCAGGTGATTAAAGACAACACCAGAGAGGAATGCTGAGTCTTGAAACCGTATCTCCAGTACATACTGCCTGCCATACTTGTTGTCTATTGCACCACTTTTTGGCAAACTAAGCCTCGAGCTTGCTTGGATATGAATTGAAATGACTACCCTCTGACAATGCTCACCTGGAAGATGAGGACAACAATCTGCAAGAAATTAATACTCAGTTTATGAAGCCTCATCTCAAATGATTTCCAAAAAAATATAAGTCTTATTTCAGTTTCATGCATAAAATATAAGATAGGTGAAGGGGTGTAGTGGTCAATATCAGATGCATAACAAGAGGAAGATGTCACACACAGATATTTCTAAAGAGGAAGAGTTCATTATGTGATAAGCAGAATAATGGTGCCACTTGTTGCCCAGAACAGAAAATAGCATCATCCTTCAATTAATAATTTCAATAGGATACCAGCCAAGGTAATTCTAAAATGATATATACCTAGTCAAGCACCAAACCAAGTTAGGCTGAAGGCCAATTTACATGCTCATTACATCCCCAGATCTTTTGTAATCAGTGTTGCCCTTCATCAAGAAGAGTTACTCTTTTTTAGTTGACAGATCTCATCTACTGGGATTTTTTAAATCTGTGTTATCCTTACACCTGGATAAGTTACTCTCCTGACTTAACAAGCCTCATCTACCCGAGGCATTGGAAAATAAAAGTGATGGTTTTGACTGAGCCTTGAATTTGTATAATACAATTCCAGAGTGAAAGATTTTACCACTCCTCCACCTTCACTGCTCTTTTAAGAAGTCGTTTAGATTAGTATTTATTTGAATAAATACATCTATGCAAGCACACACACATATGCACGCACCTATGCAAAAACACGTTTTCTTTCTCTAGTCATGCCCAATTGAATGTGCTCTCTATTCATGACAAAATGTACAAATTGCAAAAGCAGCAATATAATTGAAATTTACTTCATCATATTTCATCGATTAGGTTATCAGTCTTTTAGAGTGTATCAATTTAAGGGCCTAAGGGAATTTTTGAGATACAGCTATCATACGGAAGCAAACAGAACTCAACACTTAAACACTTCCTTTTATCTTCTGGCTGGATAGAAAAAAAATTATTTTAGGTCAAGGTAAAGTTGAAAAAAAAATGATTTTATGATAAAAACACAAAATAAAAAAATATCAAATAAAGATCATTGGCAGAGTTGGAATAAATCACAAATTCACCTGAAAAAACATTTTTATCCTCATGAACCCTTTTCTCCATAATTCAGTTTATTTATTTTTATGGCATATCAACTCTTAAGATAATTTACTGTTCATGGATTTTAGTAGTTTCTACATAGTTTTAAAAAACCAACAACAATTTACTCAAACAGTGTATGCTATCATTTTTCTAAATTAAAATCTTTGGGAAAAAAGTGATGCATCACTGTAGTTCTTTTTCTTGTATAATATCTACAGGAGTTGAAGTTTTTTTTCGGTTTTTTTCACAGTCTGATCTGAAATATATTCCATTGATTTTTCTATTGAAGGACAACCTGATTGTAATTGTTTGCTTATGTGATGAGAAGGCTCTTGCTGATGTATGTTTTAAAAATGTTCAACTATGGTGGAATTTCCACGGGTTCTGCTAGTCTATATTAGTTTACCTAGTTTTCTAGTATTTTAATATTTTCCATATGGCCCTAGAAAGTAGAGCCATTTTTATCTAATGCCAGCTCTTCATGTATAATTTATATTGGTATGGTATATCAATTTTTTTTATAAGAAATTGTTAAAATAGCAGCAGTTGTACAATTCAATCCATATTTGATACGGGGGATAGATATTCTTACTTCTCCAAAGGATATTACTCCAAAGTAAAAGCAGCATCTTTTATGAAGATTTTAAGTCCATGATGTTACTACTTAGCTATTGATCGTATATTCTTTTAATTTAGAACCGGGCATTTGTGAATCACCATATATTATGAATTACTTTTATTATAATGACAATATAAAATCAATAAAAATCCAACTTTAATGCTACTCTTCAACAAAATTTCAATAAAACATAATTTCATAAGAATTTTGTTTCTTTATCACAGAGATAAATGATATCTGATAAAATTCATAGTATGATATCCAATTCACATAAACATTGATACCTTTCCCAAGTCAAGAACATAACTGTAACTTTCAATTTTATTTACTTTCCTAGAAGTATTGGCTGGCTTTGGTTGGGTGAAATAGTTCAATCTTCCAACTCTTTCAGCTCAAAACCAGTTAAAAAGTATTCCCCAAGTCTGAATACTCCATATGAAATTTCAAGTTTGTAGACCAAAAATTTGCTGAAGAGTTTGATAGAAACTGTACTCTTCTCACATACACACACTTACATTTATAGATAGACAAATAACCAATAAACTAGCAATGTCATCTAGCCTTGCTCAGGTGCTGATATTACTATATTTGAATAACAAGCCATGACTAAAGGGTGTATAATTGTTTTATCCATTACAAAGAGTCAATTTACACCAAATTAAAAAGAAATAACTTGTTTTATTTATCAAATAATCAGATGAATATATAATAAAAAAGAGAAGACAACTCGTTTTTGATGGAATATTAAGTTGTTAAATCAAAAATTGTTAAAGAATACATAAGTTGAAATTAAAATAGTGTAAATCCTTTACATTTATTGGGTAATGTTGAACCATCATTGCAGCAGGCAAGAAAATTCATTAAATTATTGGTTCAAAAAACAAATCAAATAACATTTCTATTGATTAGGAGTAATCTTTCCTGAGATAAGTTCCGAAATGAGGAGATTAGCAACGATGACAGATTTTTAATAAAATTTTTCAGGCAAAACAAAATTGGAAGGTTTCATCTAAAAACTTAAACCAATCTTACATCACAATCAGTAATTTTTTATTTTCCTTAAAAACGGTGACCTTTAAACTAACCTTCATAAACTGGAAAAAGATCTTTTTTGATTTTTAGGTTGAGTACCAATTTAAATGTAACAATTGACTAAAACCAGAATTGCTTCTTCTAAAACAAATGTGAACAAATTGCCACTAGATTAAAACAGTCATTCTATTTTTACTTCAAATTGGGTATCTTTTCAAAAAATTATTTAGTTTAATGGATTTAGTTTTATTTAGTTCTATGGTTATCAGCTAGAACATTCAGCTGAATCTTATTGAATATAGAATATAATAATACATTGACAAAAAGGGAAGTGTTCATACTTTTCATTACCATAATGGTTTGGATAGTTTGAAGGGTATAGTTATCAATATTCAACACGAATCACAAAATTTGGGTATACCATAATTTTAGCAAGAACACGTGTAGCAGTAGTAATATCAAAGCAGGTAGAACCATTAAAAAAAGGTTGTATTCTTCTTCAAGTCTCTACCTAGACTTGTATTTTTAGAGGGGAAGAGTGCATTGTTATTAGAGTAGGCAAGTCCATGATAACAGTAAGATACATAAAAATAGATAAGGAAAACAAATACTAGTATGTTTTGATTATTATTTTGTTAAACATGCGATACTAAGTTTCTGCTGTAAGTGCATTTCAATACAGATAAAAATTTATTAAAATCATTTTGATACAACATATTTTATACTGAGACAAGGCTGGACACATCTGCTAGGTTAAATACTAAAATGGAGAATTTATGTATATAGCACATATTTTCCTATTATTTCTTGCATCATTGTCTAAGTTTCAAAGATATTGTAATGTTGTCAGGCTCTTAATAAAAAATTTTTAAGAGTTATAAGAGTTTATATTTTTGTAAATTCTTAAAAATTAAATATTTGAAAAAAATATTGATTGGTATTTCTATAGGAGTTAATTGATATTTTACTGAAAAAGATTATATTCTATAACCTACAAAAAGCCTCTTAAACAAATAAATAAAATATGAAATTAAATATTTTGATAAAAGATGTATTTCTTTCTGCATAAAATTAGTATAATTAAATTTGTTGTTAAAAAGGAGAAACATGGGGGTCATCTTACAAATAGATATATTATTTACCTTGCTACATAAGGCAAAATTACAATCTGGGTTGCAGTTTTTGCTACACATTATAAATCATTACATTTATTTGTGTTCAACATCAGAAGCAAAATTCTGGTCAATTTGGTTATATCTTATAATAATATAAATCAATCGTTTTAAACGCTGAAAACCCAGGAGATGCCTTCAGATACTATGATTGTTTTGGCCAAATTGTCATTTGGTTGTACCATTGTATTCTCTCAGGGCTGGTTCAGTATCTTTTAGGCACTATTGCGTAGGTCAAGGGTCTTGTCATTCGGAATTTTTAACACATGTATTTCATGAATCAGCGTGGTCATCTCTGTGAACAATTGTCTTAAGTGATGGATTTAGAGCAATTTATATTTTGCTTAAAAACTAATAAAACTCTATAAAATTAGATCCTCTTAGTTTCATTTAGTTATTGTTATCAAAGTAACAAGGGGCAAGTCCACAAGAGGCAGTGGGTATGTACTCTGAATTTGGAATCATAATACACATATTCAAGTCCAAGTTGTTCTATTTATGTTCACAGGGTAATACCCTTGATAAAGGTATATCAATCCTCATTCTCTTCAGCTGTAGATTAAGTAGCGCATCGAGTTTATTTAAAACAAAAACTATATTAACAAAAGAATATCATAAACATTAACATTCATTAACATGTTCTTAACATTAAATGACTATGAAAGGTTGATAATCCATAAAACAAACAAAAAGCTAATAAATATAAAAATGCTTTTTAAATTTACAGAAATTCAGTCCACACCCACTATTTTTATAGTCTTAAAGAGGCTTTTGTTCCATTAGAGTGAAGCTGCCATAATAATTAAAGGTAAAAATAAAAAGAAAAAAATGAATATGCAACCGCACCCACAGTAGCAATGGACCAAAATTCTGATTTAAAAGGAAGGAAAGTGCAAAGAAAAAAAAATGGGATATTAATATTTTTTTTCATTGCCACAATTATTTGTGTATTTGAAATGGATTTGGCTATGTTGTATTTTGATTGGATACTTTTGATTGCAATTTGTTTCAGCATATAAAAAAAACCCATAAACCTATCAGGTCAATACGTGAATGGCTGTTAAAGTGAATGATCATAATAATGAAAGTATTGATTTTTTTTGGATTAGGAGGAGCAACATGGCAGCAGGCAACTAGGTCTCTGTTTTGTCACGTTTAAAGCTATTGTTATACCTGGATTCAAAGAATCTTATTTGTGAAAACACATGAGGAAGCAAATATTTTCACATCTTAGGAAGTTTTTATCTATTTTTGGATAACTTGGTTCCGGTTTGTTTTTTTGGGGTTTTTTTTTCATAACAAAAGGGGAAAATCTAAAAAGGTTGTTAGAAGTTTGGGAATCATTACTATTCCGAAAAGGGAAATGAAGGCTGTAGCATAATGGTAATAGCATTGGTAGTAGAAGTGTAATAAGAGTTCAAATTCCAATGAATTTATCTCTTCTTTCCATGCTGACTATAAATCAAGTTTTATTATTAATATTATCATCATTCCCCTATACGAAACACATTCATAGAAGTGAAGTTCCATTTTCAAGCATTTGAGCTTTTCAATTTTGTTCAATGAACAGGATTAAAAACTCACCTCATTAGCAACAACCTATGGATTTTTTTATTGAATCAGTAAAGACAAAACAACTTACTCTTAAAGCCCAAATACATTGTATTCAGAATATTTATTTTAAACATAAAATATAGTTTATTGCAATCAAACACAGGTAAAGTACTTTTTAAAAAATCAACATTTAAAATACTCCTAGAAAGCCGTGGAAATATAAGTCAAGGTGGGATTTTAAGGGTACAATTAAATATAAAACATTCAACTTATAAAGCAAAACAGTATTTTAAAAATCCTTTGAAATAGAATTGTTTCTTTGTAGAAAAAGAAGAATTGTAAAAGATATTTTTGTCCATATTAATAAAGTTTTATTAACTTGAATGAATTGTCTCTCGTGATATACATTTTTTTTCTACAGATATCAAGTTGTAGCATCTGTTTGTTCATTCATGACCTCCTACAATGGTTTTGGAAGTAGTTCTCCCCTATAAGCATAAATAATCAGAAGTTATAATACTTTGATTTTAAATTCAAACTAATGAAGCCACTATTCTTCTATAACAATTAGTGAATAACTAGAAAAATAACCCAGTTAAAGTGCCATAAAGGTTGATACAATATAAAGAAACTAACCAACCAACCAAACATAGAACTCTGAAGTTAAAAAGAGAGAAAAAAGGCTGTTTGGTTTGTGATAAACACTTTGGAAATTGAGATCCAAAGCAATCACACACACAATCACACACACACACACAC
>JAYKTE010799117.1:0-17242 GCA_036873565.1 Xipholeptos notoides
AATACCATTCTGGCATTAAATGACCCCAAAAGTGGTTGATATGCCGTTAAACCCCAAACCAATCAATCAATCAATCATAACTTTAACATTGGCTAATCTATCTTAACAGAACCTGCAAACTTTGAATTCTGCTTTACAAAATTTTCTTTCTACTTGTAGGAAATTTTAAAATCATTGAAAGAAGTTGCAATGGACACTTATGGACGTAAAGTTTTACTGTATTTGCTTTCACCAAGAGATCCAATGCATTTTCATCCTGATGTTGTGAAAATAATGCAAGAAGGAGATGCCAATGAATTTAGGTAAGATAAAGAAATTCTTGAATTTTTTTTTTAATATAATTTCTTTAAAACAGAATTTTAAATAAGTTTTTAAAAGAATTGTTTAAAATTAATTTTCCATTTATAATAATCTTTATCATCTGAACAAGTTTGACTATCCATAGGATGGTTCTTTAAATTCCATTAACCATATTACATCTATGAAAATTACCAACAGCTAAATTTGGGGCAAAAACATGGAAGTACCTTTTTTTTTTTTTTTAATAGAAATAACAATTTTTTAAATTAATTTTCTTGTACTAAAAATTTAATTTAAATTAGGCTTGACATTTTTTAAAATTGATTTTGTTTATACAAGAAATTAGAAGAAAACTGTATTTTTCTAATTTCTCAATAAAATTAGATGAGTATATTTTTAATCATTTGTGATATTTCTGGAAGAACTATTATATATTGGTGACATTTAATTTTTCTCCTGAGTGAATTTAAAATAATTTCTCTTTTTTAGATAATCATTTTCAAACACTTTTTCTTTCCTTGAAAACTAATTTATAATTTGTATTTTTTATGGCTAAAATTCTAAAATTTTAACGATCAATTTGAATAGATTTTAATGACAATTTCTATTTTCAAAGTAAAAAAATTTTAAAACCTCTAATTTTTCTAAAACTATTAATCTGACTATTTTTCTCATCCATAATATTTTCATTCTCACATTTCATACAGCATCATACCTCATCTCAAGGATTTCAAAAAATAATCTCTAATTGTTCATTTGTATTTGATTTTAGTTTGTTTTTCTTTATAACATATTAGTTAAATTGCTTTTGAAATTTATTTCATGCATTAGAGTTGATATTTTTCTTACAATAAAAATTTTCCACTGGTAAAAGTTAAGCAAAACAGATTTGAATTTGTATTTTATTTTTTTTAATTTGTGAAGACTTGTAATTTTGAAATAATTGATCTTCTTCCATTGCAGTAAAAAGGACACAAGTATACGACATAATGAACTCTTGGAAATTGTTTCAAAGCCTCTTCTGAAAATTGTAATTGATAACTCCAAAGAACTTGTTAGTGATAATAACAGTTTGCTCTTCCTCTTGGCTATCCTATCCCATGCAAAAGGTATTCATTTTTTCTTTTTCACATATGCATGCTGTTTATTGCCCCCACCTAAAAGCACCTTGATTAAACACTTTTTCTGACCATCAATTGATTTCAAAAAAAAATTCTATTCATTTCAATGTAAATATTAAAAAATGATAGAAATACAAATGTATCTATAAAAGTAACTTTGCCTGTGTGTCCGAGAACCAGTCTTTCCTATCCGAACGTACTATCCTAATCTTCTACCCAACTACTCATTTTGGTTCTGGAGACTTGAAATTTGTTATGAGATATTCAGACCTAGGGAAAACTTTTTAACTAGTTATGTTATCAGTCAGAGAAAAGCTACTAAGCGGTCAAAATTTGAAATTACATAGAAAGTTGATCTGTGTTTTTTGTAATTCATTTAAAACATAAAGGAAGATTACATTTTAAAGAAAAAAATCTTGAAATGACAAAAATGGACCATCAAAGCAACCCCCAGCAATATTGCTTGTATTACTGTCTGTCTGCCAAACTACCTTTGCAATTTTTGGTTTAAAGGCTTGAATATGGGGTATTCAGGCCTGTGGAACAATTTCTAATTGATTTTGAATTGGAAAACTAGCTTCTAAGGGATCAAAATTTACAAAAAAACACAGATCAAAATTACTATGTAATTCATTTAAAAGGAGATTACTATGTAATTTAATTTTATCATTGCAGTTTTCTTGGAATTACAAAAAACACAGATCAAAATTAGCAAAAGGGAGATTATTATGTAATTCAATTACTAAATATTTTATTTAATTATGGTGGTGTTTTTTCAATTTTGTCATGAATTATTTTTAGAAAATCATTTATGTATATTCTAATGTAATCTTAGTTAAGTCCCAATCATAAGACTCAATGATAAGATGTCAAAACGTGAGCATTTGAAAAATGAATTTTAATCGCATTCATCAACACTTCATCCTAGATGATTATAATGCATGAAAGAACTGAGTTTATATTTGAAGTTATTGTCTCAAACAATTTTGTATTCATATGAAAATATAATACCTTATATACTAATTTAACTTGTAATGATTGGTTATTAACTGTTAACCTTAAATAATAATACTTGCAAATGATTTTTTTCTTTTTCAGGTGATACAACAAAAGCATTGGAAGCTGTAGCTGAGATTTGTGCTGAAAGAATGGACAGTAGTAGTTTAGGAGATTTACACATTGTTGAACATCCAGCTGGCCATATCACTTTGAAGAAATTGATTGCTTTGGATAAGGAAAAAATGAAACACAATGAATCAGGTAGCTTGTTCTTTATTCATCTTTCCTTTTGTTTCAATTAAAATCAAGTTAATTTTTGTTGATTGATGAAAAAAATAATTTGAATATTATTTTTATCACAATTGTTGCATCTTAAAGCTTTCTCATTTTTAATATTCTTTTTCAGTACTTTTCTCTTTAGTGCTGCTGAATACAGTACCTGAAAGTGTGTTGAAATCGTGGGCAGCCTGTAACCGTGGCTGTTTCATTTTATTGTCACTTCTTGAACTGGAACACCCAGAAGTCACTGGTCAGTTATTGCCTATTTTGACAACTATGAAGAAATCACTCAAGATGTTGAAGTTTAAAGGAGCACAACTCTTACATGACAATATTTTATACAATACAAAAGATTAAAAAACAAAATCTCGTGTGTGTATGAATGAATGAAAAATGTCTTTTAAATGTGTTGGTGTTTGTCGCCATAAATAACTGGACAATTTAAATTGAAGAAAGTTTTATATCAAACATAAAAAATTTTGGGGAAAAAGTGTTGTTTGTTGTCCTTATTCATAAATATATTTCCACTTATGTATATTAGTAGACTGTAAAAAAAAATTGACAGTTATACTATTAATAAACTTTCAATTATTGATAGTATAAAAAAAAACACTGAATGCAACTTTAGATTGAATTAGTATGGAAATTATATTAAGTGCCTTTGAATTTTGAAAAAATTATTCAGTTTTTTATATTTCACATTCAAATGCTTTAATATTAAAAAACTAGTCGATAACGCAATTAGAACTTCTCTTTGTATATTACATATTAAAGTTATTTTCTCTTCATTAACAAAGGACAGGGCTAAAATGTCTACCATATGAAATATTCTATTTTACCAAGAAATAATGAATTTTGGGCACTTATTAAAGTTTAATATCTCTTAAATCTAAATATGTCTTCAATCTGAATAGGTAGATTATTTTTCTTTTTATTACAAATCTGTTTATATAGTGAATGAATGAGGAAAGTAGTCAAACTGAAACAATGACAAAGGAATCTAAAATTATAATTTCCAAATTAAAAAGGAAAAAATTCAAACATTGAGAGTACATTTTTTTTCATTAAATCTTTATTAGTATAATAAAAAATATTTACATTTTGTAATAGTGGATTTGCAAAGAAATTGTTATATTTACTGAAACAAAATGGTTTCTCTTCCAACAGAATTTACAAAAAGCTTTGAAACTATTTTACAACTGTTTAAATTGATTCAGATATTTTCAAAGTTTACTAAAATATTTCAATTGTGAAATTTGATATGTTAATAGAATGTTGCTTCAAGTGGAAAGATTGAATCAACAAAATTTTTAAGAATTAAATCAGACAAAAGATTTTTATGAATAATCGCATATTTTCTTAAATGATTACATGAAGATTAGAGCCATTCATAATGAGTTGGAATTTTTTTCAACATGGACATTAGTTTATCAAGATATATATAATTAAAACCAAAGTGATTATTCACAAAAGAATTTGAAGTTACACTAATCAAAATATTCTCCTTTAGAAAAAAAAAAATTCAACAATGTTGGAGAGTTTGTTTTTTCAAATGATTTGTAGCATATAAAATATTTTTCTTTTTTTAAAGCTTTATAAGCCTTTTAATCTATTAAAGAATCAACTTAACCTGGCAATATGGGAGTATCAAACAAATATTGAGATAAGATCAATACATTTTATATTTATAAAAATCAGCCAAGTTTGTGCGGTTTTCAATAAATTCAATTTGCTAGAAGCAAACCTCAATATTCAAAAGGTACACACCTATGAACTACTTTTATATAGAAAAACTTGATTTTAATTCTATTTTGATCATTGTTGCTATCAAAAGAGAAAGAAACATTTTCACTGAAACAAAAAAAAAGTATTTTAGTTAAAAATATATAATGTACAAACCAAAGAAACCGACCTGTATACATTAGATTTTTAAAGTAATATTTATTTAATGATTGCAAGATTTGATTTTTTTTTCTACATTGAGCATAATGAAAATATTTTAAATTAAAATTATTTTAAAACTGTACATTGTAACACAAAAAACTTTTACAGAAATTTTTTAATACTTTTAAAATATTCAAAGAAAATGCAGATTAAAAAAAATAAAGTTTAAAAAGATTCCTTGACTATGAAGAATGTTTAAAAAATGCAAGATTAAGTAAACATGTTTTTGCCATTTATAGTAGCAACAAAATACTTTAAATGTTAGCATTTGATGTTTAATAATATTGTAAATATCTAAATAGCAAGATTTGATCATAAAGAGAACTTATTTGTGGTTAAATATATAGATTCTTACTTTTTTTTTTCTTTCATACAATTTTAAAGTTACTATGTAAACATGTTTTGTGTAGTGAGATTACCTAATACTAATTAAAACATTTTATAAAAACTATTACATTGAATTCTAAATATTTTCCACAAATGAAAAAGAACAATGACAATTTATATTTTTTAATATCACATGTCAGAATTATGTACTAATATTTTAATCAAATTCCTTGACATAGGAAGAGCATTGTTTAATCATTAATGAATAAACCTTTATTCATTAAAAGCAAAATAGATTATGAAAAATACTTTATATATTTCAAATAAATAACACAGATTCCATTATTATAAACTTTCTATTCTTTGAATAAAAATATTTTATGTGAAGAAATTCATACATGGCTGGAATAGTTTATTTAGTTGTACCACAGAATAGAAACCATTCTTATCACTGATTCCAAACCATCAAGTTGAATGCCCAAATCTGCAATATTTTTAAGTCAATTTATAATAGGAAATATTTGCCAGCTCCATTCTTGCAAATAAATAGATTTAACTTTTTTCTTTTTAATGTAGGTTGTTTGAGAAACTTTTTTTAACACTTATAAATTCGGTACTCAATATGCAGCATAGTCAGTTGAATACAGGCATTGTAATAAAATATCCCTATGAGTATTAAGGATACATACAAGTAATTAAAGCATTTTTTAAATTATTTTTGTTTAAAATAACTAAAGCATTTTTTCTCGATAACACTTGTAGGCATTCTTTAAGTTCCCTAAATTAAAAAAAATGCATGAGTGTAGTCATGAAAAAATGTTTTACTTACCTAAGTCTTTTTTTTTTTGCTTCAATTATTTATTCAGTAATTTTAAAACTTGCTTAAATTTATTCAGTGTATAAAAATGCTTTAGTTTTATTTATCTCTTTTTATGAGTATAGGTCTTGGGGAACAGAAGGTTAAATAATCCTGCAACAACTTTTGTTTTTATATATTTTTCTGTCTACTGTTCAGCACTCTGGGGCTTCATGTCTTTAGTGGATGTGACACAACCAGCGTTTTCAAAGGTACGGTCATGGTCAAATCCTTGAAGGTCATGCAACAGAAGACTAAGTTTGTCACAGCATTCACAAAGCTCAGGGAAAACTCAAATTTGACAGAGTACCTTCTTGATAAGCTCTGAGATTTGACATATTTGATTTTTCCATAATCTGAGATACCAGATGTTAAAGGAAAAGTGTGAAGGTAACGTAACATCAGTGACAAATTGAACTTCCAGGCATGCATTTGGAAAACAACATGGGCATAGCTAGCAAGTCTAGGGTGGTGACCTCCAGCCCATCTGGGCACAGAAAGAGAAGGGACTTGGTCTCCAAGATGTGATCGATGAATTCTTGAACAAAAATCTCGCTCCTGATGCAGAAAATGATTTTAGACAAGGATTATGAATTCTTGTTTCTAATCTACAAGACTAATAGTATAAAAATGGATCTTTAATTTTGTATCTATAGATATTAACCTAGACAGCAAGAGTGACAAGAATTTTTCTTAATATATTTTTCTTTATGAAAAGAAACAAAATATAATTTTACTCAGTATCCATAATAAACAATATTATGTATCCAATACTAAAAAAAAATGACATTTCACTCAGCTTACGTACACAAGAGCCATAACCAAAAGTCCAAATGAGTTACGTGTCCTATGGGTGACTTCAATTTTATACCGTTCTAACTCTTTCAGTTTATGTAGGTACTCTTAAATGAAGGGCCATAACCAATCATCCAAATGAGTTATATTTGTTTGTTTTACAGCATTTTAATGCTGAGAACAATCATTTATGGTGACTAATTAAAAAAACAAAGTGTGGATAAAAGAATATCACGATATGCACTATTTAACCCATAGCTGAAGGGAATGTGGGGATTAGTCCAAGACTAACGAGTGCGATTCAAACTTACATACTACAATTCTGACTATCCACTGGGCCAAGTCAACTTCCCCTGTTATTTTTGTTAACACGCAGAAACGTTCAGGGGAACACTCTGGACCCACTGAAATAGTTCCGGTAACTCCTGGACTATAAAAGTTGAGATAAAATGAAAAATGTAGGTAAGTAAATTTAGAAATTTCCTAAATTTAAAAATGCCAGAAAATCTAGGTAACTAAATAAACAAATTAAAATGTTGAATGGGGCAAAAAAAAAAAAAACTGGATTAATGTTGAAATTAAACAAAAATAATTTACTTAAAAGAAAATTTAAGTAAATAAATTAGCTTCAGAGAAGTAAATAATCCAATCAAAAAGATGCATATGTTTATTAAAATTTGAAACTGAAAATAAGTGTATTCGACAGACTACGCTAAGCATTAAGTACCATAATAATTTGGAATGCATTATCAATAGTAATATGGAAAACAATGAATAGAACTTATGGTTGGAAGGAATCATTATTAGCCCAGATCTCTGCTTTATCAAAGTTTGTCACTATCTTCACATTTGCTTCACACTAATTGAAGGAATCTATTTTTTTTTTTAATCTTAAGGTAATATGCTTTTCTTAGATGTCAGTAAGTTAACATTTTCAGCTTTCTCTTATTAAATATCTTAGTATCTTTGTTACATATTTTTAACTGGCTACAGAGATTTGTTGAATTGTTTCCCCAAATACACCAAAAGTTATTGCTTTTATTATGTTAGATTTCAATAATGGATCTATCACCATTAGATTGACCACTGCTCTAAAATCCTAGAAACTTAAAAGATCAATTGATTGTCACCCAAAAACTTTAAATCCCAAAGAAAAAAACTTTCTTTCATCCACCATTTTATCAATATATATATAATTTCAAATAATTACGTAAGGCTCTAGTTTTAAATCAAATTCTTGGTATTTCTAATGTATAAATAGTTATTTCATTATGTATAAAAAAATGTTCTTTTACATATATTTTAGTGTTTGTTTCAATAAAGTTCATCGATATCTCAAAAACTATATGAGTAATAATAACTAAAAACAAAAGTACCAAACTACATAATTATTTTAAATATCTTTTAAGTCCTTAACTTTGACAGTGCTTATGCATTTCAGTGACCATAGGGAAAGATATGGGAGGGCCATGTTTAATGACCCAAGTAGGTTCCAAACAAACAGACAGCAGCATGTTGGTTTGCTATGTGGTGCCAAATCTAACCAATTGATAACAACCATGAAATCTTTTTTTTATTTTACAAAAAGAAAATTAAGAAATTGTCAGCTGGCACAAGTCTTCCAGCACTGGCAAAAACTCCTCAGCTCAATAGACTAGCATGGGACACACACCCCTAAGCAGGAGCCCTGAATATAATGATGACATTAAAATGTCAACAGAAAAAAAAAATGTATTTTTATAAATAATATAAGTTCATAAATACATTAGTTTCTCAAAATCAATTTTGAATATAACTTTTGAAATAATAGTTCACTAAAAATAACTATTTGTAAATAATTTTCCTTTAGGTTTCCTTAAAAAATTTCCTTGAAAGAATTTTCCATTTATTTATCAAAAATTATAATTAACGTCAAGAGAACAACTCAAAACCTTTTGATGTATAATTCCTTAAAACAGTTAATATTCCACAAAAATACATTAATTAAAGAAAGCCAAATACTGTTAGTTTTATTTTTCATCCTTTCAGGTTCTTACTTTAAAAAAAAAAAAAAAATGTATGTAGGCATAAAATAAGGAATGAAAACAATTCACATTGGTAGTTTCAATTAAAGTTCGGCCTGAATTTCTCTGGACAATCATACATATGCATCCAGATCTATAAACAGATTTTTGAGATCAAATCCAAGAACAATTCTATTCAAAAAGTATATTATATAAAAAAAACATGATATTTGCATTTACTTGCATATCTAATAATGTATGAGCATATAATAGTAAAGAATGTAAATATATTTCAAATGCTGTACCCTTTAATGTGCATGCACAAAGTCACATACAATAAATAGATTCACAATTAAAGTCAGTTGAAAATAACCATTGTATTAATCTAGATAATAATTGCATCAAATTATTACTAGACGGAAAAAGCAAAGAGAGAGACATACAAACAGGAGATTTGATGACTTCATGTCTACCACCCCATCAGTTTGTTTTACAAGGGTAAAAAGAAATAAACAAAATTAAACAAAAAACAATAACTGAAATCAACTTTCATTTTTTGTTCTAATTTTACATTTATAACATTATTTGAATGAGAAGTTTTCAAAGTTAGAAATATTTTATTTCCACCAATCTATTTATTTATTTATTTATTTATTTCTTGATAGGTAAAACTAAAAGGATCAAACCAAAACATGTTGATTTGCAAAGATTAAACTTTTCTCAACTTAAATAAGTTCTTCTAAATGAAAATTGAATCTTAACCACTTGCATACAGCATTCTTTTTATGCGGTGCTGCCAGATGCATATATAAATGACATCTATCTTTTTGGCAAGACTAAAAATGCATTCATATACGTCATTCGTCTTTTGGCAAAAGTTTACATGCGAGTATGTATAAGTCTTCTAATCCCAAGTGGTTAACAACTGTTAATGACTATTAAATAACATTTATATTAAGAAATTTTAATTTATTCAGTAAATTTCTTTTTCCATTTATTAAGTAAAACTTATTGGATATTTTTATACCAAAAAATTTACATCATTAATTTGTATATCCATTTTTTGGACTATTGTTCTCATTTTCATATTTGTTGTTTTCACATTTCGGCCAACTAATCCTCAGGGCCAGTGGTGCACCAGTTAGAAGTGTTAAGTCTCTACGATTCCAGGTGAGCAGTGCCTGAAGATAGGCTTATCAATCCTAATCAAGAGCAGTAATTAATGTGGATACATTTCCAAGACTCAATATTCTTACAGTCATGGTTAATACACCTGAAGAAGGCCATAAGATTAGTTGGCCAAAACATGATGAAAGCAACATAATTATGGAGCCTTGTGTCAAATAATTAAAAAACAAGAAAATAAACTAATCCATCATTACTTTGAATTTATAACTAGAAAATATGTGGTAATATACAATGAAATTTTATAAATTTAATTTCTTAATGCTTCTAGTTGTATATCACTTAGATCATCACTGAATATTGATTGACAAAATCAGTTAAGATTTCAAATCTTTGATAAAAGTAAATAAAATCCACATGATTAATTTCAAACTTTGATTTGTACTCATAATCAGTTTGTTAATTCCTATCCCAACCAACATCACTGAAATCGAAGAACAGATCATTTTTATGAAGTCATCATTGTTTAATCCAGGTTTAGATCTAGATGCATTTATTGAGCAAGATTTTCAATCTTTCACTTTGAGTTAAAAAAACACAAAGATTGCTAGAAATAAAAATACTGGTTGTTTGGTGATTTTTAGGCAACAACAAATTTTCTAAAAATCATAATCAGAGATGACAATTTTTAGTTTTCAATAGGATTGAAAAAATTCCACTTATAAGTAAAAAATTGCTAATCATTTATTTTCATTTCTAAATAAAATTATGTCTATCAAAAGTAAGCTCAACTAATCTCTACTTGTAGATATGTGAAAAAAATAATATTATATCAACCCATAAAAATTATACAGGATAAACAGATCCTAATGATTGATCACTAAATCTTGTAAAGTTTTATAGAAAGTTAAAGAAATAAGTTGATTTCTCTCTTAACACACACACACATATATATATACATATATATATAGTAAAGATATTTAGTTTTATAAAAATAAAATAAGAGGCTATTACAAAACTTTTAAAGAATTTTGGAAAATGAATAAACTACAAACTGTCTTATAAGCAAAAGACAGACCCCAAAAATGTTAATTGAATAAAAGGGAAAAAACATTTCAAAATGAGATTATCAAGAAAAAAAAAAAAAAAGACAAGAAAACAAAAATTAAAAAAGACAATTTTTTTTAGTGTCAAAAAAGACATTAGATTAGAAATATTATTTTCATAATTTGTTTTTAAAAAATAATTGTCAGTAAAAGCAAGAATTCTAAATGCAATGGAAGAAAAAATGCTTACACCTTTCTGCTAATGTGGAAAGACTGATTTTAATTTTTTTTTCTTGATGCTATCCAGTCAGCAGAGAATTACAAAAAAACGGAAAAAAAAAAAAAATAAATAAATCCTTTAACAACATCCAAACCAACAACAAACAACAGACATCAAATAGCTCAATGTCTGTGAATGACAAAATATTGATGGACCAACAGTGTGTGTAGGAAGATGAATAATAATAAAGTAAAAAGAAAAGGAAAATAATCAGGGCAAATACATTTGATGCCTTTATTAGAAAAGCATTCATTGTTATTAAAACAATGAAATAAGGATGTTTTTAAAGGTAAAGACTACTACCTTGTAAACTCTTATATATCTACGTTTTGATTTCAATCAATTAGGATTTATTTTTTTACTAAAAAAATTTAGAATTAATTTATCATTAAACAATTATAATATAAACAGCTAGTATTATTTTTTTTAGTAAAGTCAATACATCAGTTGAGCAAAATGACCACTGTTTTCAGGATTTTTCAAACAGTTAGCAGGTTAATACGCATTTGGAAATTTTAAATAAAAAACAAGGAGTTATGAAAGCTAACAGAGATATTAAGAATTTACGATAATTACATAGAGCTAAGATCTTATTTCATTGTTTTAATGATGGTGGTGCTTATTTGTAGAAATGTAATTGTTTGTATTTTTTTTTTTTAAATCCGCTGATAGGACGAAAAATGAATATCTTCTGTTTAAAGAAAAGGAAAAATTCCTTTCGTTTGGCATTCGACAGAAACATGATTTATTTATTTTCTGGAGGTGTTTTTTTTATTGTTTTTTTTTTAAATCTTTTCGGAAGACAGAAAAGAATGATTATCATCGACAGTGTTGAATAAACACGTCACTAGGACTCTTGAAAACCACAAGAAGGTTTGTGTAAATGAGTTATTGTCATTACAAAAGAATTTATTGTAAAAAATAAAGTAACACTTCTTCAGTTACAGGAACTTCTTATTCACAGACAATCATTTGAAAAATTTCAGACCAACCACAAGAAGAAATTTTTCTATAAACAGTTCAGAATCAAGGACAGCAATATGAGCTGCTCTTCCAATGATTGCATTTGCAGTGTTTGGTAATGCATGAAATACATCATAGCGGATCAACTTGGTTGTGTTACTGCTTACAATTGGCTTTAGAATATTCATAACCATTTCTATGTAAACAGCACCTGCAAAAAAAAATCAAAAAATCATATGGTTGTGATTTGAGAACAAAAGCAAAATTAATTAAATCGTGTCTTTCAGAATCTTTGAGATAAGGATTGATAATTTGTACATCTATTTTTTGGACTGTTGTTCTCATCCTTATATTTCATATATATATTATATTATTGATTGTTATGGCTGCACCAAAAAACTAGTTATTGCACTGCACTGTAACATAATTTTTTTTATACAATAAGAAATGAAAAATGTTGATTGTCATTTTATGAATCATAATTCAGGATTATTTATATTTTGATTGAATTTCAAGCCAGGCTGAAAACAATTAGGATACTTTTTTTTTCTCATCAGCTCAAAAACTAATTCTTAAATTTTGAAATGGATTCATTTTAGTGTCCCAAATGACTCAATTGTTAAACAAAAATGATAATTTTACCAAGAGGTGACGTGTCCCTTTGAGCTGCTTTGCAAATTTCTATTCTTGATGAATGGAAAGGAACATAACGGTCCTGAGATGAACCAACAAGTAGAACATTCTTGAAAGACTCTAAAGGTTCTATAAAAAATTTAAAAAAAATGATGCCTTATGAAATTAATGTTTAAAATGTTATACACCAAACTGAAGAAAAAAAATCACAAATGAAAAAATATTCTTGCAATGAATATTTTATATATATATATATCACAAAATTAACAGGTTTTTAAAATAATTCAATAGATTCTACCTCTAAATATTGTTTCATTTTTTCATAGAGTTAATTTCAAACTAAATTTTATACATTAATTAATAAAACAAACTAATTCAAATAATTATTCTACTTAGTTATCAAAGATTTAGTTTTATTTTCTGCCCTTAACCTTTTAATGGTTAAGGGCAGGCATACAAAGAATTCTATACAGTACTAATGGCTCAGTAGGTAGAAAATCAGAATTTTACAATAAAAATAATTAAAGCAATCTCAAGTCACGATACAGGCTACATGTTTTAGTCTTTAATTTTTAGATACATATTCATAAATAAACACAATGTTCTTCATTATACAGTATAAATACAATTAGATCATATTATATATTAATATTTTAATATAACATCAAATAATTAAGAATGAAATTCAAAAATATTTTAACCAATGTATTACAAGTCTGGTTGCCTCACAAAAGTTTGTTTAGTGAATCCTTTATTTTATTTTTATTTTATTTGACTAGGTTTACTGCCATCTTTTTAAAATGAATTTTTTTTACCAACAATTCTGTGTTTAAAACTACTTGAGTGACCAAGACAAAGAATTTAACAATTGTAAGTGAAAAATAAAATAAAAAGACAATTTAATTATTCTTACATTATTGAAAAAAGAATGGTCTTTTTTCAATAATTTTTATGTATTATGATCTTTCATAAGTTAGATCATATAAGGTATTGCAAGAGATCAATGAAAAACACAAACCTGATTTTTGACTAAGTTTATACAGAAAACACTGTCTGGGATCGGTGTGGTCTTTCATAGAAAGCTGGAGAAGAGAACCAGATTTCTTCCATTTTTGAATCACCCACATTCCTATAAAGGAAGGAAAAACAAGAAGTATTAGTATTTAAGAAATTTATAAGATAAACCTAATAAAATTAGTAAAATGAATCAATGACTGAAATGATTGTATAATTGAACAAAAAAGAAATGGTATATTCAGGAGTTGAGATTCATTTTAATGAAACCAATTAAAAGAATAAATTCAAATGATTATATAACCTTCACTGATTCTTTTGTGTTTATCACTTATTATTAATATCATAATCTATTAACAATAAGTGGAGTACATATAAATTGATGAAAACATTTATAAAAGGAGATTAACAACATGGATGTTGGAATGAAATTTGTTTAACAAACAGAAATAAATCTATAGTAAACATATCTATATGGATTCAAATAAAGAAGAATGGTGTTGAGGGATAATGCACTTTTTTAAAACTCAACTTAGAATAGAAGATAACTCTAAAACCAAATTTAAAAAAAACATAAGGGAAAATAATTTTGCACTACTTATACAAATATAGTTTTTAAATTTTATTTTGGTCATCAATGAAAAATAATATTAGATTACTCTTAATTTGGTACCATAACTGTTCAATCAATATTAACATATAAAAATATTAAAAATACAACACTACTAGTGGTAATTTAGAGATTTAAGCTTAATAAAAAAAACTGGGCTCTAATCATAAAATTAAAACGGATATAGTTTTGTTTGTGTATTTGTTTTTAAATATAAAATGTGATTTACCCATATTGACAAGTCCGCTACTATTATATAGGGTTCCCAAGTGAGGCCCTGATAAAGAAAGGAATGTGTGCATCATTGGAAGAAGAGGAGAAATTTCTGGACGAGCCAAAGCTGAGCGGATGATGATGTTTCCTAATGAATGACCAATGAAACTGAAACAAAAAATACATTTTCTATAAAACATTTGAAAAATAAAATGGATAAAACTTTGCATTAAGTGACAACAAATATACACAATCAGCAGTTGTTACTCCTGATTGTTGGATGACACTCTTTTGAATTAAAGAACTTAATTTTGAAGTTTTTATTTCAAGTCTTGTAGAAAAACTTGTTTAATATTAATTTGAGGATTTTCTTCACTGGATAATTCAACTTTTGCTATTCATTTTATCTTTTTCATAAATTGTAGAACTATGTAGAACAGGTATTATAATTTAAGAGTTCTTTAAAATATTCACATTATTTGATTAAGTTGAACTAATCAATGAAGAAAATATTTAAAAAATGCAAATATTACAAATAGAAAAACAAAATTGTCAAATTAAAATTTAGTGATCCATAGATGGGAAAATCTGCAGAAGTAATGCAAAAGAAATGATTTTCTAAAAGCAATTTACTCAGAAAACAAAGACTTACCTGATTCTAGATGGCGGTTTTAAATCATACATATGAACATAGCAAAGGATTTCATTTACTAATCGGGTGGTCATCAGTTCAAAATCAGCAAAAGTGTCAGTCTAGAAATGTAAAGGAAAAAATAAACAAAAAATGAATTTGTTACATTTCTTGGTGTTTTCTCCCTCATATGTTTTGCCCCTCACCTAGAACCAATTTGAATTTACATAGTATATAGGGTGAAACAGAGAATCATTTACCATACTTCAAATATTAATAGTTCAAGAAAGAAGATTCTTTGATAACTCTTAGGATATTTTCAGAACTCAATTACAAGATGATTCCAAAGAGGAATATGTACAGTTCAGTGATTGATCTAGAAAAAAAGGACTCCTAATTATATACAATTTTTCTTTCACCAATTGGATGAAGAAAGAAATTCAAATGACCTTAATATAGCCAGTTAGAAAGTTACTACCATAACAGCTTAGACTTTAGAATATAAAGAATAGCAACAAATCAGTTGCATTTTAGACAAATTACTCTTAATTGAAAATTCTTTTAAAGTCCTTGGACATTTTTGGATTTTAGTCATTTGCATACCATCTTTCGTTGCAATATTTTTTTCATTTGTTGAATTTATATATGCTACAAAGTTTAAATATTAAAAAATAAACTAATTTCTAAAAATATCTTAATCATCAAAAATTCTTTAAAATAGCTAAATTGTTGTGTAATCTAAAACAATATTTGAATTAGGTATTTTGTTTAAAACCCTTTTTCTTTTTTAAATAGTATTTTAAAAATGTTATGGATCCTAAGACACCCAATCATTGGAAAACACAAAAGGTATTAAAAATGTACTCATAAAAATATCACAGGATGTCAAAATTCTAAAACACCAAGAAATTAAATGCTTTAAATTGAAGATTTTTAATTCTAAACAAAATTTTATAATAGAAACAAACAAAAGAAAGATTAAAGAGTTTTATTATATTGAAGATGTAAATATCCTTAAAAAAAAAAAAAACAGTGACAGCAACAAATATATATTTTTTCAAGTATTTCTTTCTTGTGGGTGTATCTTATTGTAATAATTTCTAGATGATACTTGTAGATAGGGATGGTTGCTTGTGTAGGCTGTATGGTATAGAGAGTAGGCTGTTACCCATGCAGTTTTCTCTCATTCTCAACCGTGCTGGCTTGTCGAAAGGAATAGCAGAGATGATAAAAATTTGGTGCCGACAAAGTGGTAGGAGTTGCCAGAGTAATGATATAATGTATCATGACACTTCCTTAAGGACTCCGGATTTTCCTCAGGGTTTACTCCTGAAGCCTTTTCCTACATAGGATGAACCACAAGGGAGCAGAAGTTTGATTTTGAAGTTTTCCTTCTAGATGGGCCACCCACCAAGGCTTTTGAGCTTCATCTTCCCAACGCATGAGACAGGCAGGAGATACTGGACTACAGCTTAGCAGTAGCAGACAAAGACAATAAACCTAAATTTTAGATGGTATTTACTTTCTTACTTACCTGGTTGCGTTCAGACATCATAAATTCTATTCGGTGCCCAGGTAGGGCCATTTCAATGTATGTGCGAACCAGCCGTAGATCAGAACTGTTACCTAGTTAGAAAATAAAATAAATCAATAGAGAAAAAAAGAAATCAAAATTAAATCAAGATAGTTATAGAAAATCTATTCATAAAAACATTGTATCAACAATAGATTAATTAGTCTTTCTCTATGGCCTAACTGCAAAATATCATGGAACATTTTTGCTTCACAAATTTCCACTTTAATTTCAATTGTAATTTTATATAACATTCAATTCGTTTTGATATTATTTGTCATTTTTTTAAAATAAAGTTGTTACTCAGGAGAAACAAAATATTTTTAAACATTTACAAGCAAATCATTTTAAAGATTTCATAACTGAGATTAAATAACTTAAAAAAGATATTAAGAATCTAGAACGTATTGGACATATGTTTTCATAAATTTTAATCTTTATCTAAGACTAGCGGACCCGACCCGGCGTTGCCCGGGTATCAAAAAGGCAATGTCTGATTATAAAGTGCTCTTCTAACCTTTCTTGCAAAA
>JAYKTE010800228.1:0-17235 GCA_036873565.1 Xipholeptos notoides
AGCAGCATGAGTCTTGAAAATCTCCTGTTCCTCATTTGTTTGATCTCCAGGACCAAGTGGTGCATCATCATCTAATGCATAAGTAGGACCACGATGAGAGCATATCAGAAACATATTGGATATGCTTTTGACGCGAAGGTAGGTCATAACAAGAGAAGCCATACTGGAACGCTTCAAGTGAGAGCAGTCTGAAAAACCAGGTAAAAGTCACAAGGACTTGAAGAGAAGGTTATTGACACTCATAAAAACGAAAGGAAAATTGCACCATGAGTGATAAGAAAGTTGATAGTAAGGTGAAGGAGAGACAGGAAGAGAGAGAGACGGGGGAGAGAGATAAGTTGAAAAATGAAGTTAGATTATGGCTGATTAGAGTGTAATTAGATACACAGACCAACAAAACTTGGTTGGAAAATATAGCAAGAAAAAAGTTAATAATTAAAAGACATTTATTGAAAAATTCAAAGTCAGGTATTTGTAGTTTTATTTAGGATTTGTGAATTTTCAAGCTCTTCATAGATTATCTAAACCCTCTTAAAGAACTAGATAGTCAAATTTCTTCATTATAAATTGATCAATAGTCAACATATACACATACATATACACAATGATTCTATTCATATTTGCAATTTCCCTCTAAATGAAAACAATTTTTCTACATAATTATCACTTGATCTACTTAACTGATATACACACATACATATATCTTCTCTGCTTTGTAAATGGACTGTCTCCTTAGGCAATTCACCATCTTTCAATTGATAGGAGAGCTAGATTTATTGCCAGTGTCTAAGATTCTTCCTCAAAACAAAGTGGAAGGAAGCTAGATAATATTCATATATAACAAACTTGTGAAAACTTGACTGGACACAGAAACGGTCTTAAAAACATATGCCTTATAAGAATAACTATTGGAAAAAAACAATATTTTAAAAATATTTGATATAATCACAAAAAAAGAGTTTAAATGTTAAACTTGTTCAAAATAAGATATAAACAATCATGGTTGTGTTAGAGTATTTTGTTATCCCAAAGAAAACAAATCTATTCAAAAAATGATAGGAAAATAAACAATGTGTAATTATTAAAATTTTAGAAAACAAAGTAAAAACTTTTTACAACTTGTCTACACACTTTTAATAAATATTTCATTGTTACACAAACAAGGAAACATAAATTATGATTTGATGAAACAAAATAACAATTCATTCATTTATAAAAGTTTTGGGTGTATAGTAGTTTGCTCCTGTTGAATAGTGTGATCGCATTTTGTACAGCCTGTTCAAAGTATTATCTGATTGAATTATGATAAAACGATATCGGACCTGACATTGTGAAAGTTACGAGGAGAGATTCCCTGAATAAATATTAATAAGCTTACCTAGGCAACAAACAATTTTAAAAATGATTTTAGAGATATCTTTTATATGAACTCTGTTGTCTAATTTGTATTTGTTTTTGGTGTACATCTAAAATATCTAGTCAAAACCTAAAATATTGGAAAAACAATGTTAACAGGACAAACTTGATTCTAATGACATATCTTTTTATCTTTTCAACAAGTAAAGTTTATACTAGGGAGTTCTTGGATTTTTTTCTCTGCAAAGTATCTTTTCTCTGTTAAATCGGGTAAATGATTCCTAATTAGATTATTGATAGGTAAGCAAAACAAAAGGTATGAATGAGAATTTTTCAAAGTCAAAAAAAGAAAATAAAATTCTAAAAATCTCTTAATAAACTATTGCTAAGTCATTTTTACTTTTAGAATTGATTACTTTTTATTTGAAGTAAATAATTTTTTTTAGTTGGCATATTCACAATCTGATAAAAAGACATTTTTTTCCCTAACTGTTTGATGAAACAAAAAAATTAGGTAAATCCAATTCTGCACAGACAATTCCACTGATTGGGTTTCCTGGGGATTGTGGTAAGTATTTTTTCCAGCAGCTGAGTGCAGTTTGGTGCATAAACCTCTTCAGGTTCAAAATGTTGGTCAACTACTGGGCTTAGACAAACTAGAAATTAACTTACCTCAAACAAAGGTAAAGATTTGAAAAAAGAGTTAGAAAAGAGATGGATTTTCCCCAAAAAGAAAAAAAAATGATAAAAATTAATTCTATAACAAAAACAAAATCATGCATGATGCAAATAAAAGTAATTAAAACAAAAATGCAAGATGCAAATAAATGTATTTAAAACAAAAATAAAAGTACTGAAAAAAATATGCAAAATATTAAGGTGTTCTACATTTTTTTTACATTGCAACCTACTGTTAACATTATATTTATAAATCTTATTGGAGTTTATTTTCTTTTTACTGTTAAGTAATTTTTCTTACATATTTCATTGACACCATCAGGATTTGTTTCTTTCACTTCTACTTTATTACTCATTAGTATATTGTCTTTTAGATTTTCTCATTAGACTTCATGAGTTAAAACAGCGTAGCAGCTTTTGGCAAAGATTGATTTATGTGATTCAATCATAGGGAATTTTCTTTCAAGCTGATAAGTCATTATTTCCATAAGTACAGAATGGAAAATACATTTATTTCTTGGTCTTCAGTTTGAGTGGAGTTCGCACTCAACTAACATACTTTTTTAAACTAAGATAAAATTATAAAAAATCTATGAATACAATGGATGCATCAAAATAATATTAAATAGATATTTGTATTTTTAAGTAGGATAAATATTTAATAAAAGAAAAATAGAAAGGGAATAGAAATAAAAATGTGCACAAAAACAAATTGCTGGTCAAAAATAGACACAATACAGAAATGAAAACCCCAAATTATATTTCTATGTATTGATTAAAACTATTTTCAAGTAGCCTTGGGAGTTCTAGATTTTTGTGTAAAATGTAGTTGTAATCTTGATATAACGCCTATGTAAAATTCTCAAATAAAAAAATACAAAATTAAGAATTCTGACCATAACCTTTTGGGGAAAATGATCATGTCAGAAATTTGTACAAATATTTAAATGTGAATACTTTTCAGGGGGTAGGTTGATCATGAAATTGATTTTCAATTAACAATGATAATTTTATTCCCAGCCTAATTTAGACTGAAAACCTGATATTTATGTAAAGTATGATATCCAATTCAGAATATGTAAATTTTTCACAAAGAAATCAACTATCTTAAAACAGATAACTTGTAATGTTAATTTTATTCAACAGTTAGTCATTGATACCAAAGGAATTTCTTATCTATAATTTTAATCAATTATGTAAATCGAGTAGACAATTTGTTTGGCAAAACATTTGTACTATGCATTATGGAATTTTGCTTTAGTCTGAGTGATGAATATTTTTGCTTTATTTTGTAGGATGAAATTTGAGGTTTTAAATTATCAACGACTAATTTGGTTTTTAAATAATATCATAATTTATTACAGGCTAATATTTCTCTCTTGTAATAATCTGCATCACAAGATGTCAAGGCTCACATTACTAATTTAAAAAAAAAAACAGACAAATATAGGAACTAAAATATTTTTACCTAAAAATGTAGGAACAACCACTGAATTTATTGGCTATAACATTAGACTTTTAACTAAGTCTTCTCAGAAGCAAATACCATTAAAATTCGCAATACCAACTCTTTTGGCACAGGTGCCTGGAATTGACATCAAATTTGTGAGAAAGAGAAGGTATATAATTGACGCTATGGTGAAATTCTGAAAATGATTGTCTGAAAGGATCCATACAAGCAAGCTGAATGCATTTATTCAGTCTGTATCACCTTCTCCCAAACCCCCTTTACAAAAGAAAAGATCAATAGTTGAGCTACAGGCTTCTAAGAGCCATCTCAAAGAGTGAAAGAAAGAGAGAAGGTGAGAGAGAATCCAGTGGACAAGTAGTGGATGAATTCATGTTCACAATTGACAATATTCAACAGAGAATAGTGGCAGTAAGAGGTATCATGATAATAATCCCCATCATCATTGGCATAATGGCATCATAGACTAATGTACCATATTAATGTCAATAGCAGGTGAAAGTGCCCAAAAAGGAAGAGATATGAACATTAGCTCAGAGCACTGGCTGACATTTAATAATGTTCATTTGTATTATGAAGAAATAAAATCTTCAATTATAATATACCTAGAAATAAAAATTAAATAATTTAGAGTACACACCCACAGTTCTACATAAGATATAACAATTTATATGCACATTATCCGTGCACATACATTATTACATTTATTGATTAGTTGTTCAATTTCTAAATGGAAAGAAAAACATAGCATCTATCAAGGATATTGCATATGCACAACGCCTTTTCCTTGTATTTTTATTTTCCCTTTCTATCTAACCCACATTATTAATCAAAATGATGACAAGACACTTGTGGACTAGGTGAAAAAAGGGAATTTCTGAAAAAAAATGTTTTTATCAATCTTTTTCTTTTTTCTTTTTTTTGGCGGGTAGAGGAATATTTCCATCATTTTGGGGGTATATTATGATCGATTCCAAAAGATTGTGCCATGAATATAAATTTTTAACTTTGGTTTGTTATTATTATCATTTTTTTTTCTTTTCAACATCAAAATTAAGTTTTATTTTTTTCTATTGGAATTAAAGTAACTCTAACCCCCCAAAAATAAATAATTATTCATTCAAAGAAAACCCTACCAAATAAAAGTTAAGAAAATGCTCACATTGATTAAAATTAGGTTTACAGTAGTCCAAAAGACTTTTATTTAATTGACAAGTATGACATAATATTTAGACTAAGAAAAGAATTTAACACTGAATTATTAGAACTGCTAATATTTACATTATTGAAACTGTAAAGGTTTGTCTTCCTCTTCCATGCTTTTGTTTTCAAAAGAAGAACTGTTAGAATTGTTGCTGTTTACTTGTCATAGACAAATTGAGCCAAAAACAAGCACTAGAAGGGCAATGGAGGAAAAGCAACAAATTTGAAAACTTAGTTTTCAAAATAACTTTTCTAAATAATGCTATGATGAGTAATATTGAAGTTTATGAATGGTTTCCTAATTTTGAGTCACGGTTAGTTGGAATATATTGGAATTTAGCATGTTAATTTTATAGAAAGTTATCAACTTTAAACAAGAAATAACTTTGCTCTGAAATTTCTTAAATAAATACACAATTTTTTCTCTATAAAATCTAACAAATATTTGTAATATTTCAAACAAGATTAAAATAATGTGTATTTAAATCTAGAAAACCCTCATCTTTTGAAGTAATTTATTGAAATATTTGCCCAATTAATGAATAAAAAAAAATTTGCAGTAAGGTTAGAATTAAATTATTTTTGACCAACATTTTTTTAGTAAAACAAAACTCAATGGTATAAATACAAATCTGACCTTTTTCACATGGGTCATCTCTCTTGGGCTTCTTTTTCATTTCAAGTTTGTCTGTCTCAGTGTTTACAGTTTCAAATACAGTTTCAGTAATCTCTTGCTGCCATCGGTCTGACACAGTTAAAGTGAAGTTCTCATACAATTGTTGATCAGCTTCAAGCAACTGTAAAAAAAAGAGATAGAAAAAAATGAAATAGTTTCGAGTTATATAAAAACAAAAAGCTAAATTTTAGACATTAATGGGAATTTTTGAATGATTTAAAAGTGTTAAAATTCAAATTGTTCCAGTAAATATAGTGTAACAAAGTGAAGAATGTAAATGCATGTAACAGGACAATAATTCTAACAATCAATATTTTTACTTCTAAAGTACCTAGTCTTGAAGGTTTCATTTTTTTCCACTACGAGGATATTAGTTTTAGGTTTTGAAATATCTTATCTATATAGATATAAAGAAAAAAAAAATTCTCTGATGCAAATGAGATATTTTTGGTATGTCATAACCATATTTTAAATACCCTATAACATTTTTATCATTTTTGTTTTGGAATAAATGAATACTAATTCCTATTCTGGATACAAGCAAAAACAATGAAGTCTACTTTAAATGGCTATTTAAATTTTATAAATGAACCAGACCTTTATTCCTTTGGTATCATCTTCATCAAATGAGCCAATATCGAATGCATCGGCAGCATTTACCTCTCCGCGAGGTGGAATCAATGGGGGTGGATAACGAAGTTGGTACACTTGGTTCCAGTCCATATCTTTGAAGAATTCATGTTCCTTCAATTCTTTTGCACTGCAAAAAGATCATGAAATTAATTAATTATTGTTAAAACATTATGATCCAAGGAAAAAGTTTGAGAAATAGGGCACAGATCTTGACCAGTTTTGTTTAGAGAGAATTAATACAGAAACAGTGTTTACGAGAAAATGATTACCTTGTAACAAAAATAGTCATAAATAATAATTAGAGTAGAAGGAAAATGTGAAATAATTGAAAATTAACAGTTAATAAGTTATATGAATTGAAATGATTAATCCATTAATATATATTTTTCTATCACATTTAAATTTTATAAAATGAAGACCTTGAGAACCGAAATGTTTATGTAGGTCTTTTATTTTTATTCCATTTATTTAACTCAACTCTGAATTTAATAATTTTTGTTGAATGTTGTTAATTCCACAATATCTTTATTTTGTTAGATTTCATTCAAGTTCTTCAATAAATCAGATATGAAATAAAAATAGAAATAATTCTAATAAATCATAGCCTGGAAATAAAGAGTTAAGTTATGGATAAACTCACCCTTTTCCTTTGCACCCTAATCTCTCTTCTACTTCTCTTTTCAAGAGACCTTCTAGTAAGGATTTCATTTCTGTTGACATGGAATCAGGTAATTCCACATTCTGGAAATTAGAAAAACAATGAAATTCAATAAATATAGATACAAATTTATTTCTTACTTCCTTTTTTTGTTAAACTAAAGGAAAAAAATAAGAATAACTGTTTTCCTATCTTTTCATTAAAGTTCACATGATATTCATTTCTAAGGAAGGCTAGAAATTAATCATAGGAATCTCCCTTATAATAATGACTGATGTGTATTTGTTTATTTATTTATTTGTATGTATCATGCCATGCACTGAAGACATATGATTTTTTTATATTTTATTTTTAGGCCATTGAAATGTTATTATTTCTATTTATTATCTTTATTTTATTCTTTGATACAAATTTACTATATTTTTATCATTTTATTAACATTTCTATACTGTCATTTTTTATGGCATGGGCATGCTAGTTTCAAAATAATTCACTATAATGGAAATCATTCAAAATGGTTTTAAGTTTAGATAACATTTTATACAATCCATGCTGCTAATCTTTAGTATTTGTAAGTTAAAAAAGATAAATAAATTATTAACACAAAAAGAAATTGATGCTTTCAAAGATATCTGTTCAAAGATCATAATTACTGTAAAACTCAAAATGAATTCTGACATCAAAGAAAAGTGAAAGTTAATTTTGATTGAAAGTCAATATTTAGAACTCACCATTGTCATGGTCATACGGTCAATTTCATGTTTATCCTTGGTCTTGTGCTGCCTAAATGGACTATGTCTGAAATTCAATGTGAAATATTTAAGCAGAAATTAACAACAAAAATATATTTTCAATAATGTCTTACTGTGATGCATAAAAATGTAACAATTGTTTGGAAAAGCTATCGTTAGTGTCCTGGTCTTTAGTGCTGTTGCATTTAGCCAGCATTAAGTTCAAGAATTCAAAACTGGAAGATTGGCTGGAAAATTTTGTAGAAGGAATTTTAGCTTAATGGGATTGAAGTGGTTTCATCAATAATTAATGTTAAATTTTCTAATCATAATATACTAACATATTATAGAATAGCAGACTTCTGTCACAGATTCAATAATCAGGAGCCATTAATCCCTAGCACAGAGTTAAGTTTAGTAAGATTTGTAATTCTACAATCCTTATCCTTTTATTTTTTTCTTAAAACTAATTTCTACAAACTAAACTTATAGTAAAAGAATGACTAAATGGCATTGATAAATCCTACTAATATATTCATAAATTCAAGCAAGTACCAATAACAACAGTTTGAATTGATTATGACATAACTATAATACATACATATGTGAAATATAAAAGAAGAATTTGATATTAACACAAAAAAGTTAATTTTGAATTAAGTATTTTTATATAATAGAAGACAAAGCATTATCAATTATTTAGACAAAGGCACATCGAATGTAAGGGCCAATAAACTTGGGTATATAATCTAATAAGAACAATTGGAGAAATCTATCAGAAAAAAATAAAAATAAAATAAATAACTCCCCATTAACATTGCACAATAAAGTTGTTGAGAGATAAAAGAAAAATTATCAATTTAAGTATTTAATATTTACAAACATTTACTTTGAACTTATTAATTTACAAGCTTTTTTTGTGTATTTAATTAAGTGAAACATATACAAGAGGAACAATAGCAATGATTGATTCCCAATGTTGGATCTAGGTCATTAGTATCCTATGTCTTTTGTGTACCTTTCCATTTGTGTACCAGTAATGTATTTTATTAGATTTTATTTACAATTAAATCATTTAGTGCTTTCTTGTCTCTCTTTAAAAATCTACCAAAAATCAGTTAATTATCTAATCATTGAGATTGATCTTAAGGATTCTGACAGGCTATAATCTTCTTATTCTTGTAATTTAGTACAATTTGAATAGAGTAGAGTAAATCAACAAAGGATAATTATAAGGAATTTACTCCTACATTTATTAAACTGGTAGCAGTAAAAAAATGGCAGATGTTTTCAAAGGCATTTGTTTTAAATCTTTGATTTTGTGTAGGAGTAAAAATAATTAGACATTTGCAGTTGATATCTGAAAAAAATAACTTGCTTTGATGCTTAAAATTTAAATCCAGAGTACGGAGAATATGTAATGTAGGATTCTGTATTCAGTTTTCTCTCTACTTAATAAATCTTAAGTTTATTGAACATGAAAATGGATTATGGGAGCATTCTATACTTAATAGCAGTTCGATTACATATCTGTATGCTCACAATCACAAGAAAATAGCCAAAATTATAATTTCTTTTTAATTTTTTAAAACTTTTAAAGAAAATAAAGACTATAAACATCATAATTTAATTCCAAAATATCTAACTTAATAACTCTAACTCAGAGTTTCTAAAAATCAAATAAAGTGAACAATTATCAGAGACAAAAGAAAAAATAAAGAACTAAATATAAAGTCTATATTAAGTCTAAAAGAGTAAAAATTAAATATCTTTAAAATTGAGTTTAGCTACTCAACTGGTATCTCATAAAATAATCACTAACTGTTAAATTTATACTTGGGTTTCAATTACCAAGGCAATATCTTTTTTGTTAGATTGTTATAAACCTTGTGCTTCAGATAATTAGATTTTAAATAATTGTACAAAAACAGTTATTTGAAATGTCTGGCCATGGAACTGAGGGAGTATTCATTTTTTCATAGTTAAAATCATGATGGGATTTTAATTTGAATTCAAAGGAACACCTGGGACTCGTAACCTAAAAATCAATCTGAAAAAAAACCCCAACCTATTAACTGTTTATGTTGGTCAACACAAAAATAATCAGGTAATATGTTATTTGGTGTTCGTTTAATATCAAATGTGAGTTAAACATCAGCAGGAAGTTGCAAGACCAGCATGCAGCTAGAAATAGACTGGGGCGTCATATAATTTCAAATGTATTACTTGATAAAACAAATGAATGTAATAAATATACCAGCATTTGAATTATGTATTACTTCATTGATAATTATCATTTTAATTTCTTGCCTATGGTACCCAGCGTTACAAGGTAATCTAATCAATCACTTCTTTAACTCAGCAAATGTGATAACATGTCCTCTCCAGTTTTGAAGTGATTAAATGCTTTTAAATTCTCCCTTCCTCCAGGCTGTAAACAATAACTGGATTTCTTTGTCATGAAATATACACATTATTGATATTAACACTTTAATATATTCACCAGTACTTCCTAATAAATCACTCTGCATTTCTTTAGATAAAATCTATCATAGAAAATTTATCATAAAATTCTCGAAACAGCATTGGACTACAATTATTGCTGGATGTAGAAATATCTTTATCACAACAATCATACTATATCAACGATTTTTATTTTTAGATTTGCTTTCTCTATTCAGATTTTTAAATTATAATATTAATAGGATAAACCCAGGAAAAATCATAAAAGAATAAAGAGCATAAATAATTTAAAAATGAATGCATTTTTTCCTGCATGTAAAGGAAAATGATCACATAAGATGTATTGTGATTCCATGTGGCATTAGGAATTTGAAATAGATAAAGATAACAGTAACTATTCAAAATACAATCAAAGAAAAAATTTAAAAAATTAAAAGAGATAATTTAAAATATATAGATAGAAGAAAGAAAAAAAAAATTAAGAGGAGTTAGTTTATTTGAACTTGTAAAAGAATGAAATGTTACTTGAGATTAAGAAATTGTCAAACTAGACCAGGGCTTTCCAAACTATGGCCTGTGAGACACATCCAACCCGCCACATAATTTCATCCAACCTGCCAAACAACCCCTGTGTCCATTTTTGGTACAACATACTTGGGTGAACAAAAATTTTCCAAAATGAAGCAAGTGAAATCTAACTATCAAGCAAATTTGATGATCATTTGAAATCAATTCTTACAATTGGCCCATTTAATCTGGAACCAGATTTTAATGAGGATTATATTTAGTTTACTCTGATTTTTTCTAACAAGATGTATTTTAATTTTTCCATGTTTATACTCTAATAAAATCATTGGCACTGACTTGTTTTTGTTGTTTTTTCATTTTTTATTCTTTCGATCCACATAAATTTGAAAAATATATAAGGTGGCCCTTACATTGAAAAGTTTGGAGACCCCTTTACTAGAGAATAAGTATAATTAAAGATAACAATAACTCTATATTTCTACATGACAAAAAATACCAATAAAAAAAATCATGAAAAAACAATGAAATGCAAATTAACTAAAAATAAACATAATAAAAACACTGCATCATCATTGTTAACTTCATCAAACTCTTAATCTGGCTTAGTATGATATGTTTAGTTTGCACCGGTTTGAAAAGAAATCATTGCAATTTATTGAATAAAATATATGCCCTTTTTAAATCTTAAAGTAGTGTTCTTCAATATGTTAAAAAAAAAGGATTTTATATCATATTTGTATTTGAGCAGTGTATTTTAAGAAATGGTGTTAGATCTGTGTTTTCAGTTTGTTTAAAATTCTAAAACTTGTATAGTTCAACCACTTCAAAATGATTTGAACATTTTTTAAACAATAAACCAGCAGAATAACTGTTACTTAAAAGTACATAATTTATGTGATTTTTATATCAATAGGCAATATTGACTATGACAAATATTTGTAGTATATATCAAACTTACCCTTTTAAAAGTTTGTAAAGCATGCAGCCAAATGAAAACCAATCTGCACTGGAATCATAAGCAACACCCTTGGCTAAAACTTCTGGTGCCATGTACCCGTGGGTGCCCCTGGAATGAAACAAAAGAAAGATTGTGATATTTATGAAGCTTGAAATAACTCAACAACTTGAATCACCAAAAATGAGATTTAAAAACTCTTTATTATCTGCTTCTCTGATAAACATAGGCTTATAAAGTGAGAGGTTTGAAGATACACTGTTCTTCAAGCTACCTGGTTTTGAGTAAATCAACATAGCTCAATATTACATGCCTATCTGCAGCTGCTGCAACTGGAATTGCCAATGCAACACTGTGCCCTTCAGCCACCAGTATATGGGCCTTCTTAGATCTACATGCATATGTCCATGATGATGATGATGATGATGATTACAATTCATTTAGCACTTTGTTTACTATGATTAACCTACTACAAACCAGCAAGTAACAGTTAAGATCAGTTTAAGTAATTCTTAAGTTGGATCATGAAAGGAGTAAAAGTTAAAGAAATGCAATGCACTATATAGATATTATGGAAAAAACATTGAAATAGTTCACAAATAATCTTATGTTGATACAAAATATAGCGGTAGTTGTCCTTTGGTTAGTTTCAAGCAAAATTTAGTTTTTGAATTTCCATCATAGGAGTGAATGTATCAAAAGTTTATAGCAAAAATATATGAGAAATAAGTACCCAAGTTTCCTTAGATGTTTTAACTTGAAAGTTAAGTACTTTTCAAATGGTTCATATATAAATTCTCAGGAGTTAATAAAATTTGGGCAAATAGTAGAAATTTTTTAAAGAGTCTACAATTTGCTAGTTTCTTTCTATTATCCAGCATATATATTTAAATATAATTGCTTATCTGCTAGTTAGATATAAAGAGGTAGAATTCTGTAAAATTAAATGCAAGTTAAGTTTCATAAATAATAGCAAATAATAAGAAAAAAGACAACAGCAAAAAAAAGCTCATTTGGGAAGTGGTGTTTGTTAAATAAAAAAATGATAAGTTTTTACTTACACACTGGCATGCGGTTTCTTCTTTGAAAAATCACAGGCAAGTCCTAAGTCAGAAATCCTCACGTGACCTGATTCATCCAAGAGGATATTGGCAGGCTGAAAATAGAAGCCATGAAATAAATTGGAGAGGATTAGGAGATAACCAGGAAAAAATAAATAAACAAAAATCATTTCGAAGAAACTGAAAAATGAAAATAAAGGAAAAAAAGATTATACAAATAAATGAAGAAAACTGAAAAAAAAAAAAAAGAAATTCTGGTTAATTGTAGACAAATGTATTGAAAATATTGCATTGGACAATTCTTTCAGATTTGAATGTGAAGATTATTTAAAAAGTCTACTCAATAAAACTGTCAGAATACAAACAAGATGAAATCTGAAAAGTTTGAGGTAGAACAAACACTGCATACAGATACAAATATACAGAGATAAATAAACAAATTATTTTGATTTGCTTACAGTATTCAACCATAACTACTGATATAAAGTTTACATATTTGGTCATAGATTCTTACAAATACACAAACACATATCTATAATATTAACTGGCTTTGCCTGCTTCATATGCCTTTATCACTACTTAAAATCATGGAAACAAGAATTTCAAAAAGATTAATTTAGAAATACAAAACAATATTAATTATACAAAAAAAAATGGAGATAGTATTAAACAACTCTATTCATCTGCTGTGCTTTAATTGACACTACTCAGATGTTTAGATTGGGTATGAATACAAACAGCAAAATAGAGTGCTCATGAATAACGAGTGATTTTATCTTGTATATATGGTTGACTAGTATAGGTTTCAATACAAAATGGGTCTCGTTGAAGATGAAGCAGTGGTAGAAGCTTGGATCTGAAATCATATTATACGAGTTCATATCTCAGTCAAAACCATTACATTCACTTTCAGCTGCCTTGTGCTGATGAGGCTTGTTAACTTGGGAGAATGATTCATCTAGGTGTAAGGAAAACACAGATTATAAAAACCCGAGTAGATGAGATCTGTCAACTCAATGAAAGTAACTAGGTGAAGGACAATACTGATTACAAAATGTCTAGAAATCTAATGAGCACATAAATCTGGCCTTGTGCTTTAATTGGTTTGGTGTTCAACCAAATATACCTATGAGTTTTTAGTGAAATCAATATAAGAATAAAATGGGAGCCAACAATATTTTTCTTAAAAATCATAATACAAAATAAACACCATTTATTTCTAGTACAAACTGAAGAATAAACAAATATATTAAACTTTTGTATAGGGCTTGCTGTATAAGAATGTCTTATATAAATGCTGACTCACAAAATTATATGGTTATTTTTATAGACTTTAAAACAATACTCTTTACTGACTCAAATACAGTCAACACAGTTTTGTAGTTTCATGCAATCAGAAATGACAGAGGCCCATAAAAATCAATTTCAGACATGACAATTACTACACTCCCTCCTGCATGTTGCATAACTCTACTGTTGTGAAATATAACTGATTAATAATTTAAGCAACTTTGGTCTGCTGTAAACATTAACAGAAAACTGATTCATTTGTCATTTTTTTAAATATATTAAAGTCTCAGGAAATATGTAACCAAGGTAGTGAATTTTTAATCAATCATTTCTAAATAAATATGATAGATAGTTATTGAATTACACATTTTTAACTTTGATTAATACTAAAAAATCATTTCTTCTTTCCTTCCTATGGTTTTAGCCACATAATATTTAACAAAATCAACAACTGATTGATAATCTAAATACAGTCGTAAACACCCCAAACCACATCAGCATAAACCAGGGAGAAGTGCAGTAAAATTGGAAGTACCAAAGAAAATTAAAGCTATACCAGTAATACTTATATAACTGTAGAATAATAAACAAAAGCCCATTAAATATGATAACAACTCAATTTTATATCATATTTAATATTAAATTCATATAAAAATATTCAGCTACAAAATAATTGGATTTTACTTTAAATGTTTTATATTTTATTCTTGTTAATATCACAACAATTTCATTGGGACATGGTTATAATTTTAGCTGTCTCAATTTGTTTTCTTTTCTAACAGATGTTTGTTTTACAGTTCTGGGATATCATTTATGTAGAAATACACATATTTTGCCTCATTAGGCCCATGTAATATAATGCAAAACATTAGGATTAACAGAAAAGCTGAGCCGAACAGTTTGCCTGAAATAACCTTATATAAATCAACAATATTTATACAAAGGAATTTGTAAAAGTAAAAGTAAAGTGTTTTATCAAAGCAATAATCCAAACTTAAAAATGTATTAAAAAAAAGCAAAAGTAAATTTCAACGAACCCAAGTTTCTCATTTCCTCTGTTTAAAACCCAAAGAATCACAATAACTATTGATCCTAATTACAAGCATAGTTTTGCATTGATAGAATCAATTAATCTGTATAATGGAAGATCAATAATAAGAAAGACAAACATTTGAATGGTACTAAAGCACCTGGATTTAAAGTGTTTCCCTCATCTAGGTAGTTAGTTATTTAATTCTGTTAGGTCTGATACAATAAATTTAGCCTCTATGTCTTAATAAAACACTAAGAACATTTTTCAAATCAATTACACTTCCTGTTTCAACATTAATGATTATTCTTGATACAACTAGCAGATTTTAGAGTAAATTTAAACATAAAATAAAAAAAAACAAAACTTTGTTCACATTAACATATGGCAATTATTTTTAGAGGTAAAATGAAATTAGACATAAACTATTATGCAATTCATAGATTTTTTTGTATATTTTCATTTTAGTTTTTAATTAAAGTAAGTTTTATTTTTATGGAATAAAGTTATGGATAGCTATTACTTAATTGAAATATGCATGGAAAACTGATTCAAACAGCTAATTTATTTAGATAAGAGAAACCAACCTAATTGCTGTTTTCAAAATAGTAGCAAATATACATTTACATTTCAATCTCTGTTCATCAAATGAATGGTGTTTTCTAAACACAAATATACATTTAAAATATCAGAACTAAAAAAACAGTGTACTAAACTACAGCAACTATCTAAAGGATGACCCTGTTTTTTTTCAATAACTATTCTATACAACACATTATTTGGTATTGAATAAATTATAATGTCACTATAATATTACAATATTTTTTGGTACATTGCTATATGTATGACTGTCTTAATTTAAAAGGGGGGCGGCTTATAGATATCCCTATTCCTGGATAAAGCTGACTCAATAGAGCATTCCTAAAATTATCTATAATGATAAAAATCCTTCTCAAATAAAATATAAAAAGTAAAAATGTTAATTGATAGATTTAATTAACAAAATTGAGTAGACACTACTTCAATAATAGAAAAAAAATATATAAATGATAAATTCGAGATATTGAAAATGCTTTCTTTGTCAAGGAATTCTCATTTCTAAATATTCTCTAACTTTGTGAAATAAGTGTGTTTTCTTTGATTCATCTAAATTTTGAGTATATGTATATTGATTTAAAATTTTTTTTAAATCATTCTATTTGTACAGTATTTTTAATGAAATTTTAAATTTTAAGTGGGCTAACTAACTTATTGTTTGGTTCTGGTGCAATGATATCAGTCTTATCAATTTGTTCTATATAAGCTAGTAAATAAAAGTAGTGTTCTACAGGTTAAAATGCAGTTGCTACTCAAAGATGTGTATAAATTTCTTAATTTTGATTATTAAGAATATTCTTTGGTTGTTGATAATTTTCAAACATTAAAAACAGAGAAAATATATTGCGAATGAGATAATAGACAAGAAGTTGATTTTGTGATTTTATTTTAAACATCAAGGGAGATAACTCTAAGAAAACAATTTCCAATGAGATGAGAAAAGATAAGACTGGGAACAAGAGAGAGGATTGGGAAGAAAGAAGCTAAAGGAATAGAAAGAAAGAAAGAAAGAAAGAAAGAATGGAGTCAAAGATAGCTCAGGCTATAATTAAGTGAAATAAATTAAAAGTATGAGAATGGAAGAATGACAGATGAAGAATGGAATTAGAATTTTATTTCTCTCTCCCTTCTCTCTTTAAATCAAGTGTTCACTCTTTTTTCTGATTGAGCATAGGAAATAGGGTAACGGTGATTATATAAAACCTAGAAAAGGATTAACAAACAAAACGATCTCATTGTATTGAATGATGATAAATGGATACCCAACAGATATTTACATACATTTTTGTTTTGAATAACATAACAAATATATGACTGTAAAGTAATCAAAGTAATGAAATAGATATAAAAATGTACTTAAATTAGTATGTATATATGCACATGGTGTGGCTGGTACTTGGGGACAGATTTTATGGATTAGAAAAACACTTATAGAACAAAAGAAAATAATTATATTTAACTACAAATATCAAGCATAGAAGTTAGCTAATTATTGATTAATTATATTCAATACAATCACCACCAGCATCAATAAATCATCAACTGCTTCTATATGAAGTTGAAATCAGTTGCAAGCTTAGATTAACTGGTCCTTATCCATGTCAGGCATTACTATAGTAGCTTTTAAAAAAAGTCTTTGGTGTTAGGGGATATGTATACCTAGTTGAGCACCAAAACAAGTTAGGCTCAAGGCCAGTTTTATGTGCTCATTACATCTCCAGACTTTTTGTAATCAGTGTTGTCCTTCACCTAGATGAGTTATTCCCATTGATTTTCATCTACCCAGGTTTTTGGAATTAGTATCATCCTTAAACCTAGAGGAGGTACTCTCCTAAGTTAATACGCCTCACCTGCCCAAGGCAGTGGAAAGTAACTGTGATGGTTTTGACTTGGATTTGAACACGTATC
>JAYKTE010801336.1:0-17229 GCA_036873565.1 Xipholeptos notoides
TTAATATAATATATGAATAATCAAACTTACAGAAAAGAAACATATCACAAATTGATATTTAGATAAAACTTACAAAAATGATACTCTTTCTTGAAATATGTACAATATGCTTCTTGCCCTCCTCCCCGAAATATTGTCTCACAACCCTGGTTTAGATTGCCACCCTAATTCTTATCCATGTCTGTGTTTGAGAGAAGATTTTATTAGAATTCAAGTTGCTCAAATCAAAGCAATAAAGACATTTTTTCGTTTTCTTTTCTTTTTTCCATAATTTTTTTTTTTTTTTGTGAAGAATGGTTCAGAGAAGTTTGAATTTGTACGAGACTTGGCGAGAAAATTGATCAGTGGTTGAGCAATGAACATGTGGTAGGTGCATAGAATATCAGGTAACCTAATAACCAATAGAATTTGAATTGTGAGTAAACATATTCAAAATGACTTTTGAGAGAGAGAGACAGAGAAAAATTCTTCAGTGAGGGATCAAAAAATTGGGATGATGGGAACTGGTTTCAAATGAGAGATTAATTTTCTTACAAGAAAATCTTTTGGATCAGAAAACAAAAATCGAGAAAATCAAAGACACTTCCGAATTTATTTCAATACTAGAAGTATTGCCCAGCTTTGCTGGGTGCTTAAAAAAAAAGACTTAAGACAAATTATTTCACCATTATTTTCAATGAAACTCTATTTATAAAAAAATCGTAGAAATATTTCTAATTTTAAAACAATTTAAGTTCAAATTAAGCATTTTATTTGAACATTTGGCTAAAGATTTCTGTGAAATACTGGTTGTCAGTTTTTGTTGACAACCATGGTATGGTAAATTATTAAAATCAAAAAAAGTATATCTAAATCAATGTTTTTCCAACTAAAAACCAATTAAAAATGTTGTCCCAGGTCTGAATTCCAATTATGTTTAATTCCAAGACTCTAGACAAAGAATTGGCTGAGGAGTTTGATAGGGAAAAAAAATCGCCTGTGCACATGCATTTTTCACTTTTTATAGATATATAGATTCTCAATCATTGATTGATCCTACATTGCGTGAAACTGCTAAGAACCCAATTACCATTAAAAATAGAATAGATTATCATCCAGATATTCATTAAGTAATATAATTTAAATAGAGTAAATAAAAAGAATTTTCATAAAAAAAATAAAATCTAAGCTGAATTTTAGGCATGGACATTTAGTCAGGGTTCAATTTCCAATAGTAATTATATAGTAAACCGGTACCTGACTTTGGGGTTGTTCAAGGTGAGGCAGAAATAACAAGTAAAATTGCTATTACACTGCACTACATTATTAGAAATACATCAAATTCTTTATGCAAAGACATGTCATTTTATAATTTAATAATGAATGTTTGCTTGTTTTAGACAAAAGTTTAAAATGTGGACAATTAAACATAAGGTCTTTGAATGCAAGAGCTACATGAAGAATAACGTGTCAATCATAGCTGCTTAAAGAAACTTTCATAGGCCTTTTAACCTAACTTTATAGCATGAAAATTCTTTTTAAATAAATTTACGAAAAAATTATCCCATTTTAAATAAAATCTTATATTTTTAAAAATAATATCTTATATTTCTCGATTAAAAAAACCCCCAAACACCTGTTATTTCTGTCCCACTCTGTATTTATTTAAAAATAGCCATAGGTAGAGTGGGTACAAAAGAATTACTTTTTTTCATGATTTTTGTTTGGAAATTGGACACTGACTTAATGTCCACTGTAATATTTTCATTGATATTTTGATCAGACAGGCACTTTGTGTTCATATTTTACCATCGTACAGTAAACACTTCCATAACTCTTGAACATTTTTTTTCATGAACCAGTGAAAACTAAGAGGGATATTTTTAAGTATTTTTGTTTACAGCAGTTATTAGCAGAGGGATCACTTTGCCTTTGTTATCTATAGTAAAGTGGACATATTTTCATTTGGCCCCTGACACACCAATTTAAATAGAATTTCACCTAGGAAAAATTGGTTTTAATTGGTATTTATAAGCAAAAATATTTTTTCCAAAGAGTCAACTGAGAAAAAATTGTTTTATTGGAATTTTTGATTGAAAATATAGAGTGTTCCCAAAAGTCTTGGTCTCTTTTGACATTAAATATCTCAAGAACTATTAAGAATATAAAAACACATCTGGTATATTAAAAAAAACTTGTAATCTCAAGTCTTTCATAGAATCTTCAAAGATGTTCAATGTGAGCACCATTGATCACATGACACACATCGAGCTGATAGTCCAGTTCTTGACAAACGTGTCCTTGCATTGCGTTGTCAATGGTTGCAACAGCTTCTGTTATTCGGGCCTTCAGCACATCTACATCTCTTGGAATGGGAGGTACATAGACCAAACCTTTCACAAATCCCCATCACAAGGTGTGAGGTCTGGAGATCTGGGAGGGCAGGGCATGAGATCGTGATCATCCTGCCAAGATTGTGATCATCTTGCCCAGATCATCCAATCTATCTGTCTGGCAGTGTTGAGTTGAGAAACTCTCTAACCCTGAGGCTTCAGTGTGGTGGTGCCCCATCCTGTTGGAAAATGAAGTCATAAGATTCTTTCTCTCTCAATTTATTCATCAACCATGAAATGTGCCCAGGACTTTTGGAACACCCTGTAGAGTAAGGATTAAAGTAGGAGACCTTTGTTATTAGTAATTGGAGAATCTGGCTAAGGTTGAGTAACTCGACTAGTTATTGAACAAACTAATAAATTCTGTACGCCAGAATTCAAAGAAAAAACAGTCAACTAAACTAAATAAATCTTTAAAAGCATTACTTGAAGACCGAAGAGTAATTCAGTCAAAATTTAGTGTGAAAGAAAATAATATGGATGAGGAAAATAGTCTGAGTAATACTTTTAAAATTCATCATACCTTATCTCAAGAATTTCAAAAAATAAATAAATCTTTTATTTTACCAAATTAAATATAAATATAATATATATCTACAATTAATTTCTAGGAAGGTAAAATACTGTTTATGAGCTTATAAATTGCCAAAACCCTATCTTGTTTTTTCATTGTTATCATTCATTGACAGTCTCATAAAAAGGACTCTAAAATTTATATCAGTTGAATTTATTAGGTTGTCCAAAAAGTTTGGCCTAATTCAAATTTGATTAAAAATCAACTGAAAGGTACTTTTACCAGACTTGCAGATTGGTGGCAGAAAATCTTTGAAAATGTTGGTCTTTATTTTGAGGAATAATTTTTGTTGTTTTTGTTATTACTTGGCATATGAATCTTTTAGATCATTTAATGTCGAAAGCAATCATTTTTGAGAAACGTTCTTTTTGTTGACACATAGTTATTCAAATAACACAATGTGCACTGTTTAATCTATAGCTGGAGGGAATGTGGGGATTCATACCTTTCCCAAGAATATTAGTCCAATTATGAACACAAATTGAATGACTGGGAACTCGCATATTACGATTCGGAAGTCAGACTCCCTATCCACTATCCCAAGTGGACTTCCATCTTTCTATTTCAGGGTGGATCACAAATTGCATTGTTATGATGACTGAACATATGCATTAACGACCCAAAACTTTCATCTCCTTATTGCAGATATTGACAGTATGAAACTTTAAGAAAGCAACCCTTGTCATGGACATGCGTCAGAAGCAGAGATGCATTGTTGAATTCCTACATGTGCAAAGTTTAATGCGTGTGCTTATGCTCTTTTTTAATTAAGCTTTTTGTTCTTCGAGTAGGTTTTCACTTTTTTTTTTTTATGTGTTTATGTTTTTCTCGCATATTCTATGTGGGAATATAATTCTATAAATACAACATGTGAATGCATGTGCTATACCCTGCCCTCATCAGCCGCCAACCAGGGGTGATAACACAGTTTCGGTAGCTAAGGCAGAACTGCCACCCCTAGTGCCACCAGCAGTTTTTGCCACTGGGCAGGGTAATCGACAGAAAAAAAAATCATATGAGATATTTGAACTTTATAGATTAAAAGAAAAGTGCTTTTTAATAGTTAAGTTCATGAACAGCATGTGCACGGAAGTGAATAAAAATTCCATTTAAATCAATTAATTTAACGCTCAAAGGGACAGATTATAAAAGAAGACCAAAGTTGCAAAGGACATTTGAAGAATTTGGCCGAAAAAGTATAAAAAATGTTGAAAGAAAGAAAAAAATTAAAAAAATGAAGGAATTTTTTTTTTTTTGAGGATGCAGGGTTGGAATTATTCTTAGCCATTTTGAACATGAATAATCAGAGAAGCAGAATTGAGCTGAATTAGATTTGGAAAAAGCATAGTGTGAGGTCTATCAGGTACCAAGATTCGTGCATCAGTGGCAGTAACAGTTGTAACTTTAGTAGGTAATAGTAGTAACAGTAACAGTAGTTGTAATGATAGTAGTAGTTATAGTAATAATAATAATAATAATAATGGTAGCAGCATGATTGCTATTGTATCAGTATCAGTAATCACCTTCGCTACAGCTGTGCCCCGAATATGAAGTAAGTCACAGTTACAGGTGTAAGAGTTCCACTGTTGTACACACTCTCCATGGTTCATACAAGCCTCGGGGTGGCACTCCCGACTAGGACCTACAACACAAACACTCACCTTTAACTAATGCTCCCATGTTAAGAAGAGGAAAAGATATTATTAAACTCATTACATTCACAGCAGTAGTTATTGTGTTTAAACATGAGCATTATTACCAAAAAAAAAAAAAAGAATTAGCCAAAAAAAAACAAAAAAAATAGCAAAAGATCATGTATCTAGTCTTTCCTCATTCTGATTCAAGAATGTAGATGATGAAGAAAAAGAAGAAGGAGGAGAAGATGAAGAAAAAGGCAGCTGTTGTTAAAAGGCAGGAAACTATAAGGTGGAGTGCTACTGGCATGCATTTTGTTAAGGAGCGGGGTTCTGGATGATGTGTTAGGAGTCTGTGAGTTTGGCAAGGCTGTAAAGGTGTTCACAAGACGTTTTTTTTTTCTTTTCTTTTTGCTTTGAACAAAGATACAACCAGATTTGAATCTTAGTTTGACATTTTTGCTATGAATTTGCAGGTTTCATTTTGGGTCTTTTTCTCCTATCGATTTTTTTTTTGATGAAATTTGATTATTTTTCTAAAATTTAGTAAATTCTGGCAGAATTTCATTCTTCATACATGTTACATTATAGTGAACTTTAATCTTCCTATTCAGAAAACAAGAAAAAATAGAATGGAAGATCCTGAAAAGGAGGGTTAAAGTACTTTTTAATGAGATATGTATGAAGCTGTCTTATTAAAGAGAACTTTAATCCTCCTTTTCAGGAAACAAGAAAAAATAGAATGGAAGATCCTGAAAAGGAGAATTAAGGTTCTCTTTAATGAGATATGTATGAAGAATTTTCTTTTGGTATTTGGTAATTAATTATGTATTCAAAAATGCCAATAAAAATTTTTTTGACAGAAAAACTTTATTGAATTTAAAAATTTAAAAAATCCAATAAAGTTTGAATCGTTAAAAGGATGGCCCAAATAAAATAATTAAAGGTATGAATCGTTTTTGTTCATTCTTCCTAAGTTGTCAAAAATGTGGAAAAGTTTCCATAGGTCAACTTTTTTTAGAGGGCTCTTTTATTTGGAATGGTAATCTAAGTAATTGTAGTATCCTGCCTTGATCTTTGATGCAAGTTCATTTCTTTAGTGGATGGAGCAACAATAAAGAAAAAAATATCAATAATTCATGTAGTAAGAAATAAGGACCAAAAATGGCCTTATCTAAGAACTAAAGAGAAAATGAAAGATATCATCATCATCATTATTGGTATTATCATGTATATTATTATTATTATCATTATTATTGTTGTTATTATTATTATTATGACTGATATTATTATAATTATATTTTCATCCTTATTATTATTGATGATATTAAGTTATCATTTTCACTGCTTATTATTTTGAAATAATGAATGAATTAGATTGCAAATATATCCATAATGCACACACACAAATACAGGGACATACTATATATTATATATATATATATATGTTACACATTCATCTTTCTTTGTTTCTTCTTATCATTACTTTATCATGATTGTTTTTATTATTACTATTATTATTATTATTGTTGTTATTGTCTTTAATTTGATTCTAATCTATTATTTTTCCTTAAATTCAATACATAACCCCAACTTACGTACCCTTCGCCTAATACTAATCGCTCCAAACTTTCCCTAATTTTCTAACTAAACAACTTTCTACATTAACCAATCACTTATTTGTTCCAGAATTTCTTCTCCTTGGTGGTCTCCTGACAATCCTGATGGTGAACCTCAGGTAGAGAACTACTGAAACCAATAAATAAAGCTCTACAATGGTATTGAGCTCTACAATAGTATTGAGTTATTCATTAGCCCCCAAACTCATCTTTAGCTCAACTACGAAGCATTGTACTATCAACGCCTATATATACATATATATATATAGTATATCTCTATTTGTGTGTGTTTGAGTGCATTATAGATTTAGTTGGAATCTAATTCATTCATTCTGCTATACAAGGAATAAAATTTCAGTTTTCCACCTGCCCTGAAATTGTGGATGGTGCAAAACTTTATATGAATGAATATATATATATATATATATTTTTTTTTTTTTCATATGAAGTTTTGGCATATATATGTATGTATGTAGATAAATAAATAGATAATTAGATAGAAAGATGAGCAAAAACAGAGTCAACAGCCTTCAATCTAATACAACTACGTATTAGTAAATAAGTACCTATTATAATTTACTGAAATACTTTCATTAATTATTTTAATTTCTCAACAAACATCTACGTTTACATTTTTGCCTATGTTTATTTAAAGTTTAAAATAATTGATAAAGGTATTAGAATAAATTGCAATCCTTAATAATTTGGAAAAAATGGTAAATGAATTCCCAAAGTCTGGAAGGAAAATAAGTTTTTGAAACAACAATAGATATAATTTTTTATTTTATTTTAGACCAACTGTACAATAAAACCAAGTACTGTAACATTGGACTAATCTATCTATATATCTATAAAAGAGAAAAATGCGTGTGCACACACAATTTTTCCCTACCAAACTCCTCCGCCAATTCTTTGTTGACAATCTTTGAATTTGACATAGAGGGAATTCAGACTTGGGGAAAATTTTTAATCGGTATTTAGTCGAAAAAAAAATCAATTTAGATATACTTCTTTCAATTTTAATAATTTATCATATCTTGATTGTCAACAGACGCTGACATTTTTTTTTGTATGAATAGAGTTTCATTGAAAATAATGGTGAAATATTTTATTTATAGTTTTTTTTTAAGTGCCCAGGCAAAGCTGGGCAATACTTCTAGTATAATGAATATATTTGGATTTTATTGGATTTTATTGCCATTAATTTATTACATACCTATTATTAATATCTATTTGATATACTCTTTGCTTTTTTGTTTTTTTAAATATAAAGACCCTCTTAGGATTCTGATCAATTCACAAATTGTCTTGAGAGATTTCTAGTGAACTTTTAGAAGAAATTGTTTTAGTCATAATTTTTAAAAAATTATTTTTATTATTCACAATAATGAATAGCAAAAAAAATATTTTAGGTTGAGAATCCATTTTAATTTCTTTATCAATTATTTAAAAGTTTAGATAAACATAGACCTGTATATAAATTTCAATGTTAATTAAGGATTAAACAGGATTAATGAAAGTATTACAATCATCTATAATACTTATAATAAACCATTATGTTGCGGTATCAGTCAAGATAGAATTTGCTACACTCTTCTAGTAGGCCTTATTGGACATAGCTGTTAGAAGGACTTCCTTGGCAACAGCAGTGTCCCTGGAAATTCTGTTTGGAAAAGTGAGCTTCTGAGACTGCTTGAGTGATGATTCCACGTTCATCTGAGGCATATGTATAGTGTCAAGCAAACAGGATACATCTACTTAATACTTAATATTTACCTAAGACACTCTTTGCATTTTTGGGGGGAAAGTTCACAAATTGTATTTTAAGGTGTTTTTTTACCAGGTTTGATGAGAATTTTTTTTGAGACAGTTCACAAATTGTATTTTAAGTTTTTTTTACCATGTTTCATAAGAATTTAAACGTACCTTTTTGTGGGTCTATTTTTCTTCTTACACACACGTGACCGGTTTTATTAATTTGATTGAATTATTTTCAGACAAAAATAATGATGCCTCTGTTATTTATTTGCTTTTTTGTTCTGTTTTACGGCAACCTTTTAGGTTATTTAATGCCAAGAACAATCCTTTTTGCTCAACATTCTTTTGCCCACATGTAGTTTTTGAATAAAACACTATGCGTTATTTAATCCATAACTTGAAGGAATGTGGGATTCATACCTTTCCAAAGGGTATTAATCCAAATGTGAATGTATGCAGAATTAATGTGAACATATGCAGATTAATATATAGATAATACTAATAATAATAGTAATAATAATGATGAAACTGATGATGATAACAATTGTCAAATAATGAAAATAATCATAATGATAATAATAATAATTATAATAATAATAATAATCATGAAATGAATGTATAGAATTTGAAATGAACATTAGCAAGGATTAAAAGGATTAAAAGCAAATGAAACAATTTCGCTCATGCAATAATCTTCTGGCATGCATCCACACAATGGATTAGAGGACGGACGACAAATCATTAAAATCGGTGTTCGTGATTAATTCGTCAAGACTAAAAAAAAGGAATCTCGAACGAATGTTTTCAAATGCTTTGAGAGGTTACTTAAATTTAGAAAAATGATACTGGACACTTATCATTGCAGAGTTTTGGGAAACACACATACACGCACAAAAATCTTTTTCTTTTTATTAATAAAACGCTAAATAAAGGTTCTGTGGAAATAGATTTATCAAAAGGTCAAATAATAATAATAATACTAAAGAGAAGCATATAATGACATAGCAGCAGCAGTAATGCCAGCAGCAGTAATGCCAGCAGCAAATCATTTATAGATATTCTGTTTCATTTTTCATCTAAATCAGGGTTTCCCAAACTTTTTCAGGCAGGCACCCCCTTGGTTTCTAGAATGGATTGCTTGTGTCCCCTACCCCATAATCTCATATAAGCTTTATTTTTAAGTGAAAACAACAATATTATAAACAAGATATGTATCTAAAAGCAATATGATACACAAGCTCGACTTCGTCAGCTTGTAAACATTTCATTTGATCTTGACAATGACCTTTAATAAACACATCAAATATTGTTTTTTTAAATTCAAACTAATTTTAAACACAAAATTTGCTTTTCTAAAATAATAATTACTTGACCATTCTTCTGTTTTCACAATCACCCTTAATTGTGTATTTTTTAGTTACTGTCACCCCACACTGTCTATTTTTGCGTTAACCCCCTTGCAAATGCTCCTGTTTGCGTTACTCTCCGCCCAATATCAAAGAAGGCCTCCCAGGGGGTCAGCACTGCCCACTTTGGGAAACGTTGATCTCAATATTCAGATCATGAATGATTAACAAAGGATGCAGTGCTTTTCAATACTTTGACCTGGAACATAGAGTTATTAAACCAACCAACAATTTAACATACTTTGCTTCATGCATAGCATAGCATAGTTCAACTCTTGAAGATGCAGAGCGAGAGAGAGAGAGAGAGAGAGAGAGAGGAGGAGGGATTGTAAGACAAGTGCGTTGTATGCATATTTTTTGCACGCACACCAAATAGTAACTTGTGTGACTCAGTGATTGTTTTTAATGTGATTGTCGTCCAGTATCATCATTTGAAGAAAAGCAAACTGCTGCAGCATTTTGAAAATTACCTCCCGTGTATATTTATGCATATTGACCCTTCAAGCAGAAGTTTTTTAACAGAAGAACAACAAATGGGGAAAAAATGTTCACTTGATAAACGATAAAACATTTAAATGGAAGAATTATTCTCTCTAATCAGAGATTTGGATATTTCATCAAGAATTAATAATTGACCAAATTGAGCCTAAGTGAAAATAAGGTTTTCCCCTAAATGAGACTCTCATTAAAAAAATTGAAGAGGGTTAAAACAAGGGAGGTAATTCAAACAAATTGAATGACAAGTTTTAAATTTATGAATTTTTACAGCTGTTTATATGAAAAAGTTGCATTTTTATTATTTTTTTAAAGTGAATTTCATTTTATGTTAATAATATCATCAATTTTTACATAAAGATGGCATTTTAGCTCTTTGAAAAAAAAGAAAAGAACCCATTCGAATTTCCTCTTGATCATCTTTCCAAAGCAAAAATGCTCTCTTTATAAAGACATCATTAAAACCAGTAGAAAAATATAAACTAACTAAAAAGTCAATGAGAGAGATAAGTAAAAGAAAGAGAAATCAAAAACATTACGATTTAAAAAAGTTAATCTTAGATCTGTGGTTCTCAACCTTTTTTTTACTCATGGACCCATTTTCCCTTCTTTTTTCTTCGTGGACCCCTCCATAATAATTGATAAAAAAATAATATTCTATTTTTCACTAATATAAATTTTGAGGTTTTAATAAACAAAGAAATAGTATGTAATTAAGCTTTATTTTTATATGAAAAATAATTCAATGCAAATAAATATTCTCAAATAATATTAATAATAATAATGATAATGAAAATTAGAAATAATAATAATAATCAAAATTATAGTGATAATGATTCTTAACCAATTTTTTGAAATCTAGAAAATACATTCAAATTTGTTAAAATGTCTACTTCAGCTTTTTTCATGTCAAACCAAAATTACAGTTGAAATTAAATTTTAAATAATAAAAACTATTATAAGTTGGTTTTCTTCAGGGACCACCAAAATATCATTGTGGACCCCCGATTTGTTATGTTTTGCCTGTGGATCTCCAGAAATGGTCCATGTGGACCCCTAGGTTGAGAACCCCTGTCTTAGATGTTTATTTATGTGAATTGCAGGTAGGAGGACAAACTAGAAGTTACTTGAATGATATATATATATTTGGTAGAGCACCAACCCAAGTGAGGCAGAAGGCCAGTTTTCATTTGCTTACTTGAAGTTACTTGAATGAATTGAATTTAGCAAAAAAGATATGATATTTAGATTTTGGTTACTTGCCCATTGAAAGTTCAACTTACCTTTACATCCTGGTATGACTGGCCCATGAACAAGGAGAGCGTCCTTCAACACATTTGGGTATATGTTGTTTAGATCTATAGATGCCATGCATCCCTGAAAACCATGTCTCGAACGCACAGATTTTGGTAAGTTGTGGTACATGGTTTTCTTCACACCGCCAAGGTATAAAGGACCTTCTAAATCAAAGTGAATAGCCTTTCCATCGAGGACATGAATGTGCTCAGTGGGATTGATATCGATACGGAAGAACTGAGAGGTTTTCTCTAAGCGTGATAGTGATACCAAATGCCACCGGTTGTCATTCAGAGGTCCGGGGGTATTGCCCTTGATAACTTGCACTCCATTGCCCATGTTATAAGTGTAATAAAGGTATCCATCGATAAGCTCCATCGACAAAAAGTCCTGCCCTTTGCCTCCACTGTAAAGCAGCAGACCATCAGGTTCTGTTGTTTTAAACTTGAAAGAGATAACAAACAGCAAATGGATGTTTAATGTCTGGAGCTCCGCATAGGACGACATCTGCTTGAAGGTTATTGGGTCCCGAACAATATTTGAGCCTCCATCGAACCGAGCAGTCACCTCGATGTTTTTCACTTTGCCAGATTTGGCCATTTCAAAAAAATGATTCTGATTGAATACGAGTTGCTGCATGAGTCCAATGAAGCTGGCGTATCCCTGTACAGTGTTATCGTCACCGAGAGGGAGTTTGCCTGCTTGAACATTACGGAACTCCAACACACTTGATGTACCTGGTAATTCTTCTGCAAATCAGAAACAAAAATTTGTAGCATTAGCAAATAGAATTAAACAAATCACAAAAACAAAAAAATTAAAAAAACGAGGAAAAAAATGTGAAAATCATGTGCATTCAAAATCATACATATTAAAATTCACATGCATTAAATTCATGCACATTCTAAATCATGTGCATTAAAATTCATGTGCATCAAAATTCTTGTGCATTTAAAATCATGTGCATTAAAATTCATGTGAATATAAAATCATGTGCATTAAAAAACGGAAGAAAAAAGCAATTTCAAAATTCACATACGAAATAAAATAGAAAAAAAAGAAGTAAAATTTGAATTAATATCTGATGATTGATCCCTAATTGAGGTCACCTGATGTCAAGAGTATCTCAAAACCTAGGGGGACAAAATCCCCCCCCCCCCCCGCAAAAATAAACAGTCTATTAATATACAGTGAAATTACAAACTATTATACCCTTTATTTTCCCTTCTTCCTATGCCTTATCTTCATCTGTTCAATAGTCTTGTAATATATATGGATTTATATAAAATCCTATTTCTAGGAAGGTTCAAAACTTAATTTTACACTTTCTGTTGTTTTTGGTTGAGGAAACAAATTAACCACTAAAATTCTTTAATCATTTATGAACATTACATTCAAATTACTGGAATTGTTTGTATAAAGGATGATTAAGTTTTATTGGAATACAAACTATATAGACTGTCTTTTTAAAAATATTGTGTATAAAATCATAATAAATTCTCCTGTAACTTTTCCCAATATGCTGTCTTGTCCCCAGCTAAAAAGGTCACTTTTATTAGCCTGTAAAAGTGATGGGGTGATTTTTTTTGAAAATATTGTGTATAAAATCATAAGAAATGTTTCTGTAATTTTTTTCCACAATGGGCTGTCTTGTTCCCAGAAAAAAAAAATCACTTCTAATAGCCTGAAAAAGTGGTATGGTAGGGGTATTTTTGGAAATTATTGTTTATGAAATCATGACAAGTTTTTCCTCAACTTTTCCCAATAGGCTATCTGGTCACCAGACAAAATATCACTTTTATTAGCCTGTAAAAGTGGTGAGGGGGATTTTTTGAAAGTTTGTCTATGAAATCATAATAAATTTATCTAAAAGTTTTCCCAAGAAAAATTATTTGAATTGATAAATTTGTTATTTCAATCTAAATTCACAAGATGGATGCTGAAATTTTGGCTAGCTTTGTCTCAAAATCTGACTAATTATAATTCAGCCTTTTATTCACTTGGACAATATTTACTGCGTCAATGATGGTTTTGTAAAAGATGGTGTTGTTAAAATTAAATTCTCTCAAATTTACAGCATCTACACTTGAAGAAAAATATTACATTGTTCAGGATAGTATTGGCATTCCTTTGCCTATTTCTATTCTTCCACCTTCAGTGTAGGTCACAGAATGAAAAGTCTAAAGCGATAAAGACTTTTGGGCCCACATTCTTTAGTACGATGGTCAGGGTAGTATTTGCATTCTTTTGGCTATTTTTGTTCTTCCACCTTCAGTATAGGTCACAGAATGAAAAATCTAGAGTGATAAAGAGCTTTGGGCCCACAGCCTATAGTACAATGATCAGGGTAGTATTGGCATTCATTTGCCTATTTTTGTTCTTTCACCTTCAGTGTAGGTTACAGAATGAAAAATCTAGAGTCGTAAAAACCTTTGGGTCTAATAATTCAGATGATTAGTTTAAATAAAAAAAAGGAAGAGAACAAGTTGTAGAAGAGAAAAAAGTTAAAAATCTAAATTATGAGGGACATTCCAAAGTAATGCCTCCATTTTTTTTCCACCTAACTGAATCGGAGAGGATTGCAAATTGCATTGTTATGACGACTAAACTAATGCATTAATCACATGAGAGCTTTATTTCTCTAATACATGTATTGCCTGGCTTTGCCCGGGCACTTAAAAAAAAAAAACTTTAAATAATTTATTTCACCATTATTTTCAATGAAACTGTATTTGTAAAAAAAAGTTGTAATACTTAAAAGAATTGTAGAAATATTTCTAATTTTAAAACAATTTAAGTTTAAGTGCCAGCTTTTTATTTGAACATTCGGTTAAAGTCTTCTGTGAAATACTGGTTGTCAGTGTCTGTTGACAACCACCATATGGTAAATCATTTAAAATGAAAAAAGTATATCTAAATCAATGTTTTTCCGACTAAAATAAATTACAAATTTTGACCCAAATCTTAATTCCCTTTAGGTCCAATTCAAAGACTGTAGACAAAGAATTGGTGGAGGAGTTTGGTAGGAAAAAAAAAAAGAAAGCAACCCCTGCCATGAGCATGTGTCAGAAGCAGAGATGCATCATTGAATTCCTCTATGCAGAAAATATTGTACCGATTGACATTCTCCGGTTCATGGTGAATGTTTTTACGAAGCCAACACAGTTAAAGTCAGCACGGACAGGAGATGGATCTGTCAATTTAGAAGTGGTGAAAGAGATCTGAAGGACAAAGGGCATCCTGGAGGCCTATGCAGAGGCACTCCTCCATCACTGGCAAAAGTGCATTGAGAATGGTGGTGACTATGTAAAAAAGTTAATTCTTGAGTAAAAAGAGTCACTTGTTTTAATGATATCACTCCTGTTTTTGTAGCTTTTTAACTTTTTGAGTTAAAAGTTTAAAAATAGGTGGCATTACTTTTGGAATGACCCCTATACAAAGAGAGAATTCCATGCAACACTCTCTAGGATTGTAGTATAAAAAACGCTAGTATAATTCAAGTAAATTTTGACTGGTGAGAGATTTGGTCACAAAAAGCATTTTTTTACATTTGTTAATCATCTGTGAAACAAAAATGATAACCATAAGGAAATTGATAAAATAACAACATATAAACAAAAATTAGAAAAAAAAAAATTGTTCGTGCACACACATTTTTCACTTTTATAGATATATCATATTACATAGATATATTTATAAATTATTGTATAGAGTATTATATAGATTTATTTTTTTCTAAGGAAAGGTTTTTATTTAAAAAAAAATTAACGCGAAAGTTTCAATAAGAATGAGAGAGATACAACATCAAGGGATGCAGACGACAGCAACAACAACAGCAATAATAAAAACAACAACAACAAGAGATTCTGATAAATTACCAGAGGGCAATGGTCCAATTGACCCTATGTAGATATACTTGTATTTTAATGTTCTACTTGGTTCGGGCAAGTTATCTGCAATGAATAATCAACAATTAGAAATATTTCCATCACAGGAGAGGAATTTCTTTTAAGGTGTTTCTTCATGCATTCCAATCCACCTCCACTACCCTGCAAAAGGAGATTTTCTGCAAAAGAAGTGGGATCACCAAGTTTTACTTATATATCTATGTGCATTTAGACTTTAAAAACCCTTTGTCAGTTGTTACAACTTTCTACACCATCAAGCTGATCTTACATAGCCTTTGCACAAGCACAATGTGTACATACATCTATAACCTTTCCAGCTGGTACTATTTCCAGTTTTATACTGTTAAAAACTCAAATATATGTTTATATCTCAATATTCACAGAATAAATAAGAAATTTTTTTCAAAATATATTAAAAATAGTTAAAAAATAAAAACATTCTTTTAAAATCCATTTTCATAAAATGTCGAAAAGTAAAACAATTCCTTATTTATTAATTTAAAAAGAATAATTTAAAATTTAATTATAATAGATAAAACATTTTTGGTTGTCTTGTTTTTTCAAATTTCATTTTTCTTTTGTTGCCAGTTTGCTTTTTTTATCAGCCTCTTTTAAAACTTTAAAAAATATTTGAATTTTGTTTACATTCGGCGAAAAGTACATCTTTAGGAAAAATTTAAAATTCGATTAAAAATTAAAGAAAAAAGATTATATTATTCTACTTTTAATATAAAATTCAGGGTTTTATCTTTTTTAGAAAAAAATGTTCAGAAAATGGATTTTAATAGATTTTAACGTGCTTAAAAAAACAACAAAAATTTGGATGCATGCCGTTATTTTGATATTTATTTAGTCTTATTTTTGGATGAAAAAAGAAGCCAAAATATTTTTTATTCCCTAAAAAATACTCAAATCAAAAACAATAACAATGTATTCCCTAAAAAATACTCAAATCAAAAACAATAACAATTTCATCTTATTTTAATTTCCAAAAAATAAATTGAACAAGTTATTTAATTCATTTTTTAAGAATTAATTTTAATTTCAAAGTAAAAAAAACAATTTTTTAAAAATTTTCTTTTCTTCTACAAAATATTTTTCAGAATTAAAAATATAAAATTGAAAAGACAGGAAATTATATCAATTGCAAATATAAAAAGAATAACAATTTTATCTCCGTTCATTTATTTATTCATTAATTTTAATCAAAAATATAAATCCAGAGAATTATATCTAATTCATTATTTTAAAATCTTCAAATAATTATGTCCGCGAATAGTATTTTCAAAAGGTCGTTACATTGAAATTCACAGAATAAATAAGCCAGTTTTTCATCCCATCTCTTTAAAAAAAAAATCTAATTAAAAAAATTAATCCAGTGAATTACATTGAATTAAAAAAAAGTTTAATTTCAAAGTAAAAAAAAAACAAAACTTAAACAAAAAATTGTTTTCTATGTTACACAGCTTCCTTTGTATGTTATCCCTCTTTTGTTGCTAGGCAACAAAACTTCAGAATGAAAAAAAAATGGCTCTAGCATTGACTTTGTGATTTTCGTAAATTCAACTTCAACTTTGTTATTTTTGTAAAATTCAACTTTGCAAAATTTAGAGCTAGAAAAAAAATTAGCCCACCCAAGATGGATAATAAAATATTGTCTTTCATTTGAGGCTACAATTAAGTTTTAAGAGGAGATATGTTTATTGGCTCAATTAATCAAAAGGTGCGTGAGCTGATTTCCACAGACACACACTTTGACTTTTATAATAATATAGATTTATTTCTAATGCTATTTAATACTAAATTCATTTCTAATGATTTTTTATACTAAATTCATTGCCAATACTTTTCCCTATTAAATTCATTTCTAAAGATTTTCTCTAAGGTAGTTAAGGAACACTATTATTTAGAAAGGCAGTACTGTACTGTACATATGCAAATTTTAGTGGTCGGAATCATTTAAAAAAAACAAAAAACTATTGTGGTGTCTCCAAAGAGCTCTACGTGTAAACAGTTGTTTTTTTTTTTAAGTAACTATTGTGGTTTCATTTTCTGAAGAGCTCTGTGTGTAAACAGGAGGTATTTTCTTTTTTAAATAACTACTAGCTGACCCGACCCGGCATTGCCCGGGTATCACAAAGGCAATGTCTGATTATAAAGTGCTCAG
>JAYKTE010802447.1:0-17219 GCA_036873565.1 Xipholeptos notoides
TCTCTCTCATATATATATATATATATATATATATATATATATAATTTTTCCCAGAGTGAAGTGGGTGTAAATAGTTTGTTGGAGGGTGGATAGATCATTATGAAGAACCAGAAGTTCCAACAAAATTCATGAAAAAACAAAAGAATACTCAAGAAGGATGTTAAGAAAAACTACAGGAACTTAAGAAGCTGAAGGGATTTCTGGTAAATAATAATATTATACATTATTTAATAAATCATATACAAGAAGTTTCCAGATCCAGACCTATTTTCAATAATCCAAATAATTAATGACAATACATAAAATGTATTTCCTGATATTTTTTAAAAATATTGATCAATAATTGAGCATACGAGAAGTTTTATTTCCATGCCTTAAGATCCCAAATATTCAATGATGATATATAAAATGTATTTCATATGATATTTTTTTAAATATTGATCCATAATTGATCATATACATAAAATAAATCCCCAATTAATCATACTGAAAATTTAATTTCCAGGTGAAGACCTATTAAGATCCCAAATATTTTATGACAATGATACATAAAATGTATTTCCAATGATAATTTTTTTTAGAAATGCATCGCCATCAACAATTAATATCAATCATTTAAGGTGAAAACTTTCAAAGATGAATTCATGTAAAATGCATTTTTTGCTTTTGCATTGAAATAGAAGATCAAAATTTTGTTATATTCTTCTGTTGAACTACAAGTACACTATTACTTGAGTTTGCCCATATGTTTCTAAATTGAAAAAAAATCACAATTTTTATTTAATGTGTTCAACTTTTGTGGCCCTCATGCAAAACCAACTCCTATGGCCCTGAGGGGACCTTGAGTATGACATGTCTGATCTAGAGAACATTAAGGATAATTAGAGAAAGAGTAGGGGATAATCTTTATTATATTTGATTACGGTTGGCATGAATACCAGGTTTACTTGTTAGTTCCACATAACAATTTCCACTCCAGAAAGTTTGGAATCAATTCCCTCATAATATTCGAATAATTTGAGAGTTTGAACAATCTTTATAAATAACTCTAAATTTGATATATTTAGGCAGAATTTTATTTATTATACAGGTTTCATTAAGAAAAAATGTTTGGAAAGCTGGGGGACTAAATAAGAACACTAGATCCTAAGACAAAGGCCCATGTTTGAAAACAAGAAAAAATGGGAAAAATCCTAAAAAAGAGGATTAAAGTTCCTTTTAAAGAAATAACTAAGTTTATTGTTAATATATCTTGTATATATTTATTTCTTTACATCTCAAGAGTAAGCTGAATGGGCTTACACAACACATAAATAATAGATTCTAAGACAGTGCACTTTAAACTTTTGAAAGTTATAGATCAGTTAACATTTTTTGTGATTGATCCACAGATCCATGTGTAAAATTTAAAAAAAAATAAAAAAAGCAGCTTCAAATAGGTATTTTGATGGGAACTGGAAAAGCATACTGATATTGATTTTAGCTCGTTGAAGTTATTCAGCTCTTGCTTTCATTAAAAAATATGGTAAACATGCTAGGAGTGTGAAATCTGTCAAATACATTTCTATAAAACAATGAAGGCAAAAAGATGGTAAAATCACTGTGGTAAAATGCAGAAAATGGTCAAAGTTGATATTGTTAGAAATATATTTTTCAATTTTAGTTTATATGAAATGTAATCACACTTCAAAATTATACAAAAATTTAACATTCATGTAGCACCAGTAGATCAGCAGGTAGTACACCACATTAAAACACTAGTTTGGCAGACCAGCTGTGGGAAGCACTGTTCTAAAGATTCATAAATATATTGTTAGCTGAAGTTTTTATTAAAGAAAAATCATAATTTTTAGACTATTATAGTATTTAGACAATTATGATATATTATAAAAACATCACAGGGATTTGTGTGTGTGTGTAGATTAACAGAGAGAGAGGGGGGAGAGAGGGAGAATTGAAAACATTTTATTCTTTATTTTATGATTGAGAATCAAGGACAGATCAGTGATCCAGAAGAGAAATGATCCCATACATATTCTTGACATTTGAATTTTCTTGATATAGACTCTTAAAGGATACAGCTAAGCAAGAATCAATATGAACTTGTATAAATGTCAATCATTAACCTTATTTAGGAAAAAAAAAAAAAAGGTAAACAACTAGATTTGATACTGTAGGTTTTAATAGCATATGAATGTCTTTTCTGTTTTAAGCCTGTAATTTGTATCTTGTGTCCCCTTTTCGGACTCAATAAGTTTACATTGAAAACAAAGAACTAAGCATCAAGAAAATGTCACTTTTTCCATATTCATGCAAACCTTAATATAAACTATGACATATCAAAACATATGATAATTATACAATTCATGAAAGCTACATAAGATATGTTAATAAAAATAGACATAGAATTTATAAACTAGTTGAATAATTATTAATTCCTCTCTGAAAATCTGGCCATTATTTGTGCAGAAATCACTTTCCCTTTGGTAGAAATTTAAGAATAATAATAAAAAGATTAAAAAAATGAATTCCAAAACTTTTTATTTGTCTACTAGGAGATTTTTGGTAATACTTAAAAAAAAATATTGAGGAGAATCTTTTGAAACATGAAATAAAGAATGAAAAAAATAAAATGGTGTATGAAGTAAAATCTAAAAAAAAAGATTTCTAAAATGTTCGTTAATTTTGAATTGTTTTAAAATTCTGAAATTTAGTATCTTGTCTAAACTTCAGATGTTTTAAACTGAAAGAGTAAACTTGTGCTCACAGCTTCGATTTTTCGGTTTCACAGCATATCCAACTTTATAGTCAATTAATGCCATGAACAATCTTTAGACAAACAATAAATTTTGTCAACAGAAGAACTTATACTATTCAAACTATAGATAGGGTGATTAACACCTTTCTTAAAGGCATTTGAATAAAACAATGATTTGGATTTGAATTAATGAAGAACAACCCAAGAGTACATATATTTAATAGCGTAGTCCAAAGCCATTTATTTTACATATCCCTTCATTGCCATTTCCATTAATCTTATTTAGTTGTTGGCTTGCTTGAAAGCTAGCCGTCTTTATTTATGCTTGCATCTTCAAGGTTTTTTTTTCATGTAACCATAGTTTTTCCATGACTGACTATACTATAATTATTTTTTTCTTAATCAAATCGTGAGTGGAAAGAAATACTTGTAGATTCATATAAAAAAACACAACTTTTCTTTTAATCTTAACTATTTTAACATGAATTTCCCTAAAACATAAATGGAAGTTCTGATAAAGTCTTTTCAAGTTGGCAGTAACTTTAGAGCAATTTACCTCCTTTCTAACTTCAGTACTACTGTATTTTCCCATATGTAAGCCTATCACGCAAATAAGCTGATCTCCAAAATCTAGCCCCAAAATTATGATTTTAGCAAAACCTAACATATAAACTGACTCCCAGATACTGTAATCCGACTATTTCATCAAGGCCAGCCCCTAAATATAATTAGTTTAATAGGTACAGGATAAGACATTCTTTTCCTTTTTACACCAGATATGTTTGGATATTTTCTTAATTTAAAAAAAAGTTTTTGAAGGTAGATATCAAGTTGCACAAGTAAGAACAAACTTAGCTATTGATAACTGCACTGTGTGCATTGGCATTTATAGAAAATGATAGTCCACAACCTTTAGATCAACTAGTTACCACTTGTTTCTCATGGCAGCCATTATTGACTTTGTCCAATCAAAGATTCTCTTAGGAAAAAGTTCGCTGAACAAGAATGCAAAATAGTTGCACCCAGTGTCTCAACAATGTGGTCAATCAGAGCTGTGAATTTGTTGAATTTTATTCAATCTATAGTTGAAATTATTGAAATTCAGTCACAGTTTTTTAGAATTATCTTTATTTAATACAGGTGCGTTTTTATTGGCGAAATGTATGATCCTTTAATTTGTCAATTATTTTAGAGGGTTCTTGACTAGGCTTATGTGTGAGGAAATACCATATATGTTTACTTCTGCTAATTCAAATGTGATTAAATAATGTTTTTTCTAGCTTTTTTCTGTTACTGTTCAATGCCTTGTTCTTGTATCTCAGCCCATAACATTATCAATATTCAATATAGGAAAAAGGATGGTAAAATAAAAGCCATGATAAAAAACAGAAAATTAATAGAATTGATATTTTCATAAATATATTTCCAATTTTAGTTCATACTTATATAAGCATTTCAAAACCTGAATATTTTTCTATTTTTATTAAGGCAAGCATTAATAAAAAATCTTTACATATATTATTAGGTTAAGTAGATTAAGCTAGATATTTATTGGTATAGCAATTAATATCCAATCCACTTCGCTATGCAAACTAATTTGTTATATAATTAGCAAAGGCAGAATGGATATAAAAGGTTATATCTATTTTGTTGAGCACAAACCCTAGTTAGGCACAAGGACAGTTTTATGTGCTCATTATATCCCTGGCCTTTTGTAATCAGTGTTGCCCTTCACCTAGATGAGTTACTCTCATTAAGTTAATGGGTTTCATCCCCCTGGGTTTTTGGAATCAGTGTTATCCTTACACCTAGATGGGTTACTCTCCGGAGTTAATGAGCCTCACTTTCAGACAGATGAAAGTGAATGTAATGGTTTGGACTGGGATTTGAACTAGTGTTATACAATTCCAGAGTCCAAGCTTTTACCAATGCTCCACTCTCGCTGCTGTTAATGCAACATTTTCTGAAGAGCCGCTGATTCAGCTCGTTTGATGAAGCGTGTCAAGAATTCTTTGATTCGAAGCTGGCTGAATACTACTTTCACTTTACTACGTCGTACAAAATTTTTAAAATCCTAAATTACTTTAAAGGGGAAATGTCTATCCTTTATTTATCAGTACTTAGTATATAGACCATTACTTTGAATAACAGCTTGACATCTTCTGCCAATAGAGTGAATAAGGGTCTTGCACTCATCAACTGCTATCATTTTCCATTCCTCTTTTAGGTGTTTCCACAATTCATCAACATTCATTTAATAATTTCCACACATTCTTGATTGGATTTATGTAAGGGCTCTGACCAGGCCAATCAATTACAGACATATTTCCCCAATTTACTAAAGTAAATCATTAATTGTATAATTAAATGAAAAACAAAAATTTTCAAAAATTGAGTTTTTATATTTCACTCCTCATTAAGTCTAGTAAATATGCTGAAAATTTGAGGCTTTTCTGAGCTCTAAAGCATTAGTTATGTTTTTTTGCCCAATTCAAAATTATCATTCTGATCTTTTTGTCTGCTACTGCTTGATTAGCTTTTAGTAGTCCCCTAAACAGAAGAATCAACAGTGTTAAGATCAGGTCATGACCTGAAAGAATTAATAACCCTTTCAGAAATAAAATTAAACTTACTACAATTAAATATAGATTATAATTGTTTTAGAACTTAATTGCAAAATACAATGAAATATTATCATTCTGGATTTAAAACTTAACTACAAATCATTATGCTATCAATTAGTGTTAACTTTTAGCATACTAGTTTTTTGGTTTTCTCTTAGTTTGTTTTGTTTCATGGCTCATCAACTTTGTGAGCTCAATTTAGAATGATTATTGAGAAGTATCAAATGATATATAAAAATGTCAATATTTGCTCAGCCATATACTTTATCGAGTATACATATCATTTTACCAGAACATATCGGGGAAAAAAAAATGTTCATGGCTGTTACATAAATCATAGTGTATTAATCAGCTAAAATAAAGATAAATATTTCTAATTGTTTTTTCTTCTTTTAAAAAATATAAATTTAAGAGCGTGTTTTCATAAATCATTCATCAGTTTGAAAATTCTGCCTTCTTTTATTTTGATATTAAAATATCAGAAGAAATTCTGTGTTTCTTATAAATAGAGAAAACTTTAAATCTTTTGGACAACTTTAATCCTATCCTCAAATATTATTGTAAATTTAGAATTATCAAGAAAAAAAACACAAAAAAACAAAACAACTTCTGAAGGTAGTAAGGCTAAGATTCAATTTAAAAAAAGAATTATTTCAGTTACTATTATGTTAGATCATTTGTATGGGTGTGTGATGTTACACCCTATAAAACTGTGAGAACTATTCCAAGCTTTCTGAGAACTTAAAAATCATAGCTTAATGTTTCAAAAGCAAAGAACCAAATAATGATAGTTTTATAGAGAGTGATTGAAATATACAATACAGTTTAAACATTTTTTAAATTTACAAGTGTTACATACTAATTACTAAGTTAGTCTTTCTCTTAGGAGGCACCCATATGTTAACCATATTTTTTTTGTTCATAGTGTGTGCTGTCCATGCTCATCCTCATGTTGGGGGCAACTACTTGAAGCTTTCTCTCAGACTTCTTTTTGTAATCCAGGTTGCTCTATTCTTTGTCTTGTGGTTATGATAATCTTTTGTTTTCATCATAGCCTATGGTCATCTTCAGTTCCAGCTCTGTTTCATGCTTGTCATAATGTGACCATATAATTTACTAATGTAACAATACAGTATCTGCAGTTGATCTTTATTTATTTTTTTAAATGAAAATTTAAATGTGTAATAAAAGCTAAACAAAAACTTCTTTTAAGTTGATTGAACCAAAACCCAGATAGTTTAGGTATAGCATTGCTAGATTTATGTGTGCAAAAAGGAAAACACTGAAAAAAAAAGATGAAAAAAAAGTATAGATTGGATGTGAAGGGTGTTTACCATTTCACTGTTTAGTTGGAACAGTTCTAGATCTAATCCATAATCAGTACAAATTTATCAAAATAGCTACCTATAATCTGTTGGTAAAAGATTGTTGATACTATCTGAATTATTGTCTTTCTAAACATTCTCTTTAAATAGAGACAAGGGCATAAAACTAGATTGCCTGCTTCCTGACCTTCTTTCTATATGGCTGTGAGAGTGGCCTCTAGTTCCTCTGGTTCAATAAAATCAATCTTTTTTAGCCCATGATCTAGTGGTCTACTATCTATATTCTATATAGAATATAAAATATTACCAATGCTGGACATCTTAAATATTTTTAGCTTTGTTTGCAACCTTAAATCATTAGGTAAACGAATAATTTATCCTCCTGTTATAAACCTACTGTATTTCCCCTTATATAAGCTGACCCTGAAAATCTGGCCCCTAAATTACGATTTCAGCAAAACCTTGCACATAAGCCAAATCCCAGATACTGTAATCCAACTATTTCATCAAAGCCTGCCCCTAATATAATTCGTCTAAAAGCTGCATTTTTTTAATTTTTAAACCAGACAGGTTTCGATATTTCATGTTCTTGACTAGACTTATAAATGGGGAAAATATGGTATATTAATTGCATTAAAAGAAAGCCCCTAAATCAATTTACTTAATTATAATTAACTAAAAAAACACTGTCATAGATTATAAATTCTAATACATTACCTTTCTTTCCACTGTTTTGTATACATTTTTTCCTTTTAAAATTTTTCCATTAAAGTAGAATATCTGGAAAGATAAAAATAGAAAAGTCATAAAAACCATGTTTGTATTCTTTATACACAACCTCAATGAGCAAAGGTATATTTCAATGCAAACCCTCACAATAAACATCCAGCAAGATTTTTCTACGCTTTCAAAAAAATACAGACATTTTAAATAGAAGTCATAAACAATGATTTATGCATCGAAAAATCTGCATGAAAAACTAAAAATTATTCTTAACAAAAAAACTTCAAATTTCTAGGCACTCCAAAAAAACATTGGAAAGTTGTAAAAACATTATGTTTCCTGAATTTGTGAAACAAGTTATTATTGTTGTTGCAATTATAATTATCATCATCATTCAAATGATTCAGACTTCTATTCAAATTATTATTGTTATTTACACATTTCATGGTGAAAGCTTAGTGACATTCTTCAGGCTCAATCTTGACAGCAAGAAAAAGTAGCTTTGTGGAAAAGTTCACTTGGGACAGTGGATAAGCAGTTGAACTTTGGAATCATAATATGCAAGTTCAAATCCTAGTTGGTTCTGTTATGTTCACATTTGGACTAATATCCTTGGGAAAGGTATGAATTCCCACATTCCCTCTAGCTATGGATTATATAGTGGATATTGAGTTATTAAAAAAACTGTGTGGACATAAGAACGTTCATCAAAAAAAAATTGTACTCTGATATAAAAATGGTTGATATGTCAAAAACAAAATAAAAAATACAAAGAAATAGCTAAGAATATTGAACATGGATTGAAATAATCTGATAATATGGTATGTGCAGTTTACCCCATGGACTGAATAAAGGGTTTAGTTTCAATATGGATCCTGGGTTCAAGTTGAAGGTTTCAGTGTTGGAGTAATACACAAAGGTCAAAGGGTACATAAACCAAAAAGTAACAATAAAGATTAGAATCATTAATTAGTCAGAATCATTTGATTAACAATTGCAAATCCTGAATTTAAACTGAATTTCTTATTCATTTTTAGCAATTAAAAGAATAAAATTATAAAGAAAGAAATTTAATTTCAAGTTCTACCTGAATACATTCATTAATTGAATTCATAATGATCAAACTTTTAAGTGAAAAAGGAGCATCTGTAATATTGATCTCTGCCTTTACAAAAGCAATAATTCACACTCAATGTTCTAATAATAAATTTATATGGAGATGGTGATTCAGAGTCAAATTTAAAGTATGTTGGTTATTCATATGAAAGCTTGTCCAGAATCAATATCTTGATATTCAATAATTCTTGCTATAACTGAGCAATCATTTAAGTAAGCAAGCAAGAAATGTGAACTTAAAAAGAAAAAAAAATAGATAAAATGAAAATAAGAATAATAAAACAGCTGTGAAAAAGTTGAGAAAAATATTACATTAAAAAAAAATTGATGGAATTGATATTTTCTACAATGAAGTAATTAGGTGTGAAACTATAAATTCATTAAAGAGAAATGGGATACAATTAACTTTTGCAAATAGTCAATATATCGATATAATCTATAATATATTGAAATATCGAAATATTGCCTTCATCAACTATATAACTATAGCATCAAACTACCCATTTGGTAATCCTATATTACTCTATTGTCCTTCTCAAAAACCTTTCAAGCTAATTGTATAGTTGTTTTCTTTTGGTTTCTTTATATGAAAGAAGAAAATTGATATTTTTTCAAGAATCTATATCAATAAAAAGAATTTTATTTAAATATATATATTAAAAGAATAACACAGATAAGGTGGCATGAAAATTTAAAAAAATTATGAATATATATTATGAATTACCAAACCTTGTTAAATATTATTGTGAATTTGAAAGTTATAATTGGCCATAAAAAGATGCGACCTTCATTTGAAGCAGTTTTTTTCATTTTTTTTCAAAAGACCTAAGGTAAATATTCCTAAAAACAAAAACAAAAAAAAATGACTAAAAAGGGCAAAAAAAAAAATTATAATATAAATTCTTATATCAAAACATCAAAATGAACTTTGGTTCCTTTACATGTGACTGATTCTTCAAACTAAATTTTGTTTCCTTAAGTCAAAAATCTTTAAAAATTATTTTTTTCCCATTAAATACAAAGATGAAAGACCATGACAAAGCTAAGCTAAGTTTTACATAATTTAGTGAGCTACATTAGCATATGATTTTTTTTCCAAAATAAGACAAAAACATATTTAGAATTGAAAAATAAAAATTACAATTAAGCATAAAAATAATATTGAAACAAAAATAATTTTTTGAAAAGCTAAGTGAATTTTAAAAATATAGTTTTCCAGACTTTACCAACTTGAGAAATAAATAGAATATGGAATCAGTAATTTAGATAAGTAAAGAATACTATAGAATTATTACTGTAATATTGTAAATTGTAAGAGTAGGCAATAAAGGTATGGCTTATTCGTAGCCTGGCCAGGATTACTTCTTCCTTTCTGTTTTCTGTATCCCAGTTACCATTCTCTGATGGTAAGGTCATCAAAACTTAGATAAAATCTGATGGGTAACCTTTTTATATAAGTTGCTTTTTCAAAAACATCTCAAGGATGTTTTTTTGCTTTTTAAAACAGTCCTATTATTAATTGATGATTTTTTTGTGTCATTACTTTGATTATTTACCGAGTTGAGCACTCAACTGCAATTTGACATTGGGTCATATTTACATTCTCTGCAGCAGGTAATTCAACCATTCCAACAATGAGCCTGCCAATTTGGTCTTTCAGGGTTTCCTTTTTTTCTTGGTCAAATTTTATCACAAAAATAAGAAATACTGTTCTACACCAGGATACCAAATTTAATTTAAATTTGATAATGATTTAGAATTAGGTATTACTTTGCATTTAAGCATTAAAAAATCATTCAACAAATTTAAACTAGTGTAAGTCTGTGAAAAAAATTAAGATTTAAGTTTAAATTAGAAATATTAAGATTTATCATTCAGAGAAGAACCACATTCAGAAGGTAACACAACTGACCATATCACAGGTTTGCACTCTCAGAGTGCTCTTGTTAGCAATATGACTGCACAATTTCAATAACCCAAATGTTCTGCAAAGACTTCATAATTAAGTTAAATAAAGATCAGAAAATTAAGACAAAAGAACTTCCAAAGATCAGTAAAATGTGAATAGTTAAGAAAGCATATTTAATCAACGTGTACAATGTAACCTCCTATGAACCTTGAGTTGAATACTGAGGCTAAATCCTTATTGATTATCACTTGCTTATTGCCAATAATAGCACATCACTTTAGCTATTTCAGCTTTTAAAGTAGCAGTTGGCACTGAACAAGTGGTTAGAAAAAAGTAACACATCTAACAATAATGATCATTAAAAGATACAAAAATAAAAAAGAGAAATAGAATACATTTACATATTAGTGATATCAAATATCTAATGAAAGTCAAATAAACACATTAAAATGGCTTTTCAAAAGGCTTTCAACATATTTTCAGTCAAATGCACTGAGAAAAGCCACAATACAATCTAAAATTTTACAGATCATGACCATAAAATTTGGTTTATTAAAATGATGCTTTGATAGCCTTTAAAGTAACACTGGCTATGAATACTTAAAGTGAGTTATAGTTATTAAAGTGTCTTTAAAGAGTTTACAAAGTGATAAGTTTAGGCTGTAATTAAAATTTTAAACTGATATATAGGGGGTTGTAGTACTTGACATCCAGTGTCCTGGATGTATAGCCATGCGCTTAAGCACCGAGTATTGAAAGGAACTCTTTCTTTCAGTAGTAAGATCAACTGTGAATATAATAGCAACAGCTTGAGACTTGACTTGTGTATTATTGAAATATACCATTCAGCTAATAAATTTAATTCTATTTCTCTATGCATCTCTTGAAGAATTATGAATCTTCTTTTAAAACAATGAAACAGTTTATTCCAAACATTAAAAAAAAGCAATAAAATTTCACAGGAAAGTTTTCTTAATAGAACAACTGAAGGTTGTGTATGCTCACAAAACTTGAAGATTGTTGTATAGAAAACATATCTAAAGAAAAAAATTATAACTTCTTAATTCATCAAGGTTTTAATAAATAAAGTCTGGAGATCAACAAATTTGATTTGAATTGTTTTCTGGGAAATGTTATGAGTTCCAACTAAAGTTTCTTATAAACTGATGTTTTAAAAATCTAGGGCTGCAGAATATGATTTTTTATCACCGTTTCAAAAAACAATTTATAAACCGAAATCACTAAAATTGACAGAACAAAGGAATTTTTTGGTTTTATTGAAAATAAAATTCATACCTTTTAAATAAATAAACAAGTTAGAGTTATTTAGACAGAATGTTTTTTTTTCATTTTTCAAGAAAATCAAATAATCTATAAAAACTCTGGCTTAGATCATTAATAGTTGTTGTGTGTGTAACTTCACGATGTTCAAAAAATCATTTTCAGTTCATACAATTTTTGTGTTTCTCAGATAATAATATCTTGATTTAAATGTAGAAATATAATCTTTAATCTAGAAAAATATTAAATAAGCATCTTAAAATGTTTACAAAAACCCAGCATTAGATTTTATGGATATGTAAGTCTCATTTTAAATTCTAAAGATGTTATTTTCACACAAAGTATGAACTTCTATAAGTTGATAATTGAATACTTTATTGTTGCAAAATGCTTGTATTTTGGATTCTCTTGTTTTCTTTAAGATGACAATCATGTTGTTCCTCATGATCAGTTAGGCTTTCATGTTTATCTTCCTGTGAGTGGCCAGATATGGCAAAAGCAAAGTAATAATAACCTAGCCAACTATATGAAGGTTAAACTAATATATTTTCTATGTTGTTCTATCATGTTTAATAGATAGAAGGCTTTGTTTCAGGAGTGCATCCTCATATTTTCATGTCCAAGCAAGAAGTGAGTGAAAATCTAGTCTGGTGAGTTCTTGTGGCTTAGTCATACAAACCCCAATATGAGAAAGATATTCACAAGTAAATTTTAGCAACTCAATATGAATTTAGGTATAATTAAGTTATAAGTTTATACTAATATACGAGTGTTGTTCAAAAAGTAATGCCACCTGTTTTGAAGTTATTTTTTAAAAGTTGAAGAACTACAAAGATAAGAGTGGTACCATTAAAGCAAGCGACCTTTTGTGCTCTCTATTGAAATTAGAATGAGGAAAATATTTCTAAAAATTCAAGACTACCAAAATTTGTATAGCACAATCATTCAAACCAATAGAAATTGCATATGTACAGTGCTGTTTTCCTATATAATAGGCTTTCTTAACTAGCTTAGTAGCAAGTCCCCGGCACCCAAGGACAATACTTCTAGCATATACTAAACCCTTCAACATAAATCTTAATATAAAACTAATTTAAAAAAAAAAGAATCTTAGAGTAATGTTTCTTCTGATGGCTTCATGAAAATTAACATTTGAGAAGGTAACTCTGTTAAAAAAAAAATCAATTTTAATCTGGTTCTTAGTTTTTGTGTAAAATTTGCATATAAATAACTGATGTTGATCGCATAACCTACTTTTAAAAAGGTAATAAGGACAAATATCTAGCATTGATTCCAGTAATAAAAGCAATTATTCTCAAGATGAAATATTCTAGTAGTAATTGTTAAACCATAAATCCATAGAATAAATGCAAGAAATTTATAATATATATGTCGTTGTGTGTACGCCTGTATATGAATGAGTGAGTAGGTGGATGTGCATGCAGGTAAATTTAATCATGTAATCTTTTTAAATGCCATTCATAAGATTTGATGGCTATAAATAGCATGTTATAATCAGAACAAAGGTACAGTGCAACATTCAATATGCCCGATTGAAGAATCCATCTCCTTATGTTTGAAAATCATGAGAAATAAAAGAGTGGCAGATTACATGGGAATGGAAGACATCTGTTTATGATAAATTATGACTATAAAACTTTTCATAGGATGAGGTATATTCTTACAATCCAGATAGGAAATGAGCAAGAGAGATTGGTTGCAATTTGAATCCATAAAATATATACCGTGGGTTAAAATTACACTGGACTTTATTTATTCCATTTTCTTTAAAATTGTTTGAAGTTTGAAAGACAACTTTCCACTTGGCGATGGTTTAGAGAGGAGGTAAGGAAAGAGCTAAAGTTGAAATAAAAGTTGCAATAGAACAAGCAGTGATGGTAAAGTAATGAAATGCGGCATAGTTGAATTTCGAAAAACAAGGGTGACAAGTTAACCCCAGATTCCGATACAGTAAAATTGCAGAAAAAATTCATGTTTGACACTGGAAGAGGAGTTTAACTGATAAAATATCAGAAAATATACTATTGATGCCAGGATGGAAGCAGGTAAAGTAGGCTACAGAATGGATTTAAAGATTCCCTGGAAGCAGTGTTTTACTGATATGTTCATGTGCAAAATTCTAAATTTAAGAGGGACATCCACTTGGGACAAAACATACCATAATAAAATAATTCTCTTATCATTATCTTATTGTATCTAATTATAATAAGGCTATAACAAAACATTTGTCAAATTGAAGTAAAACAGAAAATCCTGCTAAAAGTATTTTTTATAACTATTCTCTAGAAAGAACTACAAAGGTTGTTACAAAAGTAATGCCTCCTATTTTTTAAACTTTTAATTCAAAAACTTGAAAAGCTAGAAAGATGGTGATACCATTAAAATAAGTGACCCTTTATACTCCTGAATTTATTTTTCTACATAGCACCATTCTCAGTGGATCTTTACCAGCAATGAACATAAACCTGTGCATTGGCATCCAGATTTAATATTCATTTCAACCACTAGTATTGAAATAAACCCAAATTTCTGTGAAATAATTATTAAAGTAATTAGTAAAGTAAGTGCTTTACAATGTAGGGTTCTTGGTATGCTGAGTATTGTGGGGAGTTTTCATTTTCCAAGAGGGAGGAGTGAGTCATGTGGGTGTGTCCTATACGGATAAAGGACAGCACCACTTCTTCCTTGTGTGACTTCCAGAATCCTGGAGTCCATTCTCATAGTATGGGTTTAATTTTGAAGAGTTTGATATTTTAGTGGATGTTCCAGTCATCTTGCCATTTCTTCATAATAAAATTATTGATTAGTGGTTTGTAGTATGTATATGGGATTTTTGTATTACTTATAACAATTTTTAGCGAATTTTTGGCACCCATGTCAGGCTTTCATTTCTGTCAAGTCAAGAATGACTAGGGATTCAACAGACTGAGGAAAAGAATTAAAAAAAAAAAAATCAACCAGACTTCTGGTAAGGGGACTATCCTCTCCAAAATTTGAGTAAGACATGCACTTCATTCGTAATAATAATCATTGTAAATTCTAAAAAAAAATATATTTCAGCAATTTAAATGGATAAAATGTATTCAATTTGTGCTTTCATGAAATCATTCTTAAAAACCAGATACATTCAAAATCCAGATAAATGTAGTGAGGCAATAAACTATACATTTCACTATGCAGTTGAACATTCAATATGAGCATTAAATAGAAGCCGTTTCAGGTCAAATTTTACAACAGTTCAATAGGTTGCATGAACCAACTACTAGAACCACTACTAATTCTAAGTAGGATTCATTCCAGGTAAATAGGTTCAATCTTGACCTAACATAGATTTATATAGTAACTGACAATACTTATGGAATCTGAAAAGTCTACTGCCTAAGGGTAAATATGAGGTTTTGTTCACATTTCCTGCAAGATTACCAAGTTTTACATGAAGGTTCTCAAGTTAAAAAAATACCTGAAAAAGGCCAACGGATACATCAGCCAAAATGTTGTGAAGACAATACTGAATATGATAGCAGACGATCGATTAAACTGGAATAAAGATAGTTAATAAAAAAAGAAACATGGTTCTGTACAGATTTAGTAAACTAATAAATGTTCTTATATTTGCAAACTTCTACATAAGTTTTCACTTTATATAAAAAGATTAAAAAAATGGTTTTAATCTAAAAACAAAAATAATTTCTATGGAATTTGGTATTCTGCAAAACTATTAGACTATAGCTGACAATTTTATTTATGCTACACCTTAGATATTCTTAGAATAGGCTGTAAATAGGTCAATTTTATGCTATAAACTACCAAATGGCTCCAAAAAGAAATATGAAAATGTATAAAATTGATCAATTTTAGAGGAAAATCGAAATATGAAAAAGAATAAAGACCATTTTATAAATAATGTAAGCCGAAGCCCAAGGTTAAAGAAGTTACTTTGAATTTAAACAAACAAGTAAACAGTACAAGCCAAGATTTTTGCTTTTACAAATCAATATTTTACACTGAACAATCAATTCTTTTTTATTTATTTCTCTATACTTATCAAGACACGCCATATAATTCTGTTTTCTTTAAAGCAGTAAATATTCATACAAGGGAAACAAGAATTATTGACAATCATATATGCCAGTAATTGCAAATTTGAATTTTAGAAACTGCAATCAATACACTCAAAAAAAAAAAAGAATAAAGAAATACATTTAAAAAAAAAAAACGAAAAAATAAACAAAACTCAAAATAAGTGAATATTTCAGTATAAAATTCTGGTTTTAAAAAAAAAAAAAAGCCAATAAAAGTTTTAATCCTTTTGCTCACCTTTAATGCTTTTCTTTCAAACAATTTTTCAACATAAAATAACATTTAAATGGAACTTGAAAATGAAAATGGAAAACATTCTCAACAAAGTATTTTAATGCATTTGAACAATGTCAATCATAAAAACTTAAATTACAGAAGAGAAGAACACCAAAAATGCCATTTTAATAAACTTTGTTATATCTTTACTTCAAAAGAAAATCAGAAAATACTTCAACCTCATAGTTTGAGATAGAAGACTTCCAAACTTTAGAATAACTTTTCTAATTGAATTTTCTTTTTAATTTTTTAAGAACTTAAACTGTCTTTAAAAGATTATAGGTTTGCAGAAAATCTGCCTTGAATTGTAGAATAAAAATTGCAATGAAAATAGAATATCTTTTTTCAGTGTGGAAAATATTTACTTCAATTACTTTTCTGAATAATATAAACATTATCATATTATGAAATTAATAAGTAAACTTAAAGCTTCTAAATTTGAAAACATTAGCACTTTCATCTTATTAACGACACACAAAAGCCCTAGTAGTTTCTGTATCTATAGATGAGCTCATGAAAATTTAATTGCCAAATGCTTCAAAATAGAAAGAAAAAAATTATTTTATGTGGGTCATTGCAAAAGTAATGCCACCAATATATTAAAGTTATTTTTTAAAAGTTAAAGAAATGAATACGGGAGTGGTACCATTAAAACGAGCGACCTTTTGTGCTCCAGAAATTTTTTTCCTACTAGTCACCACCATTTTCAATGCACTTTTACCAGTGGTGAATGAAGCAGTCCATTTTCACGAACGGAGCGTGCTTGTCACCGACATCTTTGTTGTCACTCTGAAATCAACAAACCTAACCCCTAACATCAACTGCATCAGTTTCATAAACATTCAACGAGTAGTAGTGAATATAGATCAGTTCAATTTGTTCTGCATAGAGGAAATCAAGTTCAGTCATCATGGCTTAGAATTGCATGTCTGTTACAAGGGTGAGAAAATGTTTAATATAAAAAATGGTTAATACTTCTGACTATTAGGATTTACTAGACTATTTTTCTATCTCATAAATTGAAGACAAGTTTAGGAAGAAGGAATTTGCTTTCAATCATGACCTTACTCCCTACTCACAATAAAATCTATAGAATGGTTCAGGAA
>JAYKTE010803557.1:0-17215 GCA_036873565.1 Xipholeptos notoides
AGGGTGGGGGAGGAGGAGGATTATTTCTGCATTTGAATGGAAATCAAAGCCAGAAAAAGAGAGATTGGAATGACAGAGAAAGAAATTAAAAGGTACAGGTGAGGAGTTAGGGTAGGGTGTGGGTGTAGATATTGAAAAGAGAGCGAGAAAGAGAGAAAGAAAGAAATAAAATAAGGAAGGAAGGGAGGAAAGGAGATAGAAAAGAAGGAAGCAAAGGAGGCAAGGCAGAAAAAGGATGAAATCATTCGTAAGGGTTGATAGACTTTAATCAGGAAGAAAAGATACTAACAGTGATTGATGGTAATACATAAATAAGTAGATAGGTAGGTAGGTAGGTAAAAAGAAATAAGAATCAATAAATGAAGGTAGTAAATGAAAGAAAAATAAGATCTAAAATAGTTGCTGATATTAATGGTCAAACCAGAAGAGAAATGTCGAGCCTGTTCAGTACTTATATGGGTGACCACTTAGGAATACCAGGCGCCATAACAAACAGACTGGTCAGTATCTCCCGACATGAAGTGGAACAGTCAAATAAACCTAGGGTTTTGAGTCAGGCATTATGCTCTCTCCTACCTGCTATCCACCACCCATATACACTCATTTCCTCATGCTGATTGACCAACCAACTGACCAACAAGGTGAGCTTTGGTAGAAAAAAGGGGAGGCCAGGTCAGCAAATTAGAATTTGAATTTGTTCCCAGTTAGGGAACAAATTCAAATCCACAATTGTGAATTGTTACCATGGTAGCCATTAAGGTGTGGGCTAACGGTATGAATTTTTGTTTTCTCCATTTTCACGGAACACCTGACTCTTGCTTATTAAAAAATCTGCAAAAAATATAAGACGCGTGCTGGAATAAAAAAAATTGACAGCAATTCTTACAAAAGGTTGAATTTTCAAAAAATTATAGATTTGACCATGCATCAATACTTCCTATACACAATGCTAAAAACTTTTCATACACCCCTCGTAGAATGAACTAAATATCATTCAATTCTAATACAAAGATAGAAAACAAAAGCTAAAGAACATTTTTGAAATTTTGAAATATAATGAAAGAAACAACCTATAAGAATTAGATCTTAATCAATTTCTTCTGACTAAAGATTGGCAAGATTTATTTTAAAGATTACATTTTTGAAAATGTCTTCTAAGGAACTAAAATCAGATGTAAATCACTCTCATGTATCCTGACACTAATCCATTTGCTATCTTGAAGCTCACTGTTGAAATATTTTTGGTCTAATAATGATAGGGTATGACCACTAAGATTCGAACCATTCCTTTTTATAATCAGGGATGTAAACAAACCAACCAATCAAAAGACAGAATTTATTATATAACCCCCTTGACTGTTTTAAAATCTCCAGATATTTTCTGATAGCCTTGCTGACAGAAATAACTCTCTCATGAATTATCTGTGTACATTATAATTAATATTATTATTATTATCACCACTCTCTGCCTTGGATTACTGCTGTTGCAACTAGAAGCACTTTTAACTATATTTCTACCTTAAATTGGTATTTGCAATTTGGACTAATTTTTTTCTTTTTAATATAAAGAGTTTTTACTTCTTATAATTTCCCAATTAGGATCATTTTTATTCCAAATAAAAATGGCTCAATATTCCATGCTCACTAATATTGAGCCTTCAAAAGTGTTATGTGGTTCACAGAAGAAGTTTCATAAAAATTTTAATTGGATTGGAAAGCTGACTGCCTAAGAAGAGTTATATTAACATCTAACTTAAAACCAAGTTTCTGTTTTATATGCTTTAGGAATAGCTAGAAAAGTGGATATTGAGTTTTAATGGACTACATTGATTTTATGCATGTATATATATACATTTACATCTTAGCCAGGAATGGATAAAACAATCAGAATGGCTCAACTTACATTTTAGAAAATCATTTAGTTGGGGGTCAGTAAATAAAATATAGTACCCAAATATGCTAGAGTTGACAGGAAATAAAGAAAAAGATCACAATAGAAAACATTTTAATGAAACGACCAGATGTAAATAGTATGTATTGAAGAGATTGGAATAGAAAAAAAGAAGAAAGAATCAAAAAGCTGTAAACTGGGGATGTCTATTACAATGAAGAAAATATCAATGACAGTTAGATTAGAGAGAATGAATGAAGGCCATTGTAACAGAATTGAAAACAGCCTTTCAGTTTAATTGACACAGGTGAAAGGAATGATAGAAAAGTAAAAAAAAAAAGAAAGAAAGAAAGAAATCTAATGAAAAAAATAAAGAAATTTCATTAAAATGGAGCAAAAAAATAAAATAAAATGTAAGAAAAGAACAAAGCAAAGAAGCAACATAAAAATTGTTAAAATTGAAGAAAAGAATAAATTTGAATGAGAAAAAAATGTAATAAAAAGATTATTGAAAATAGAGGAAAAGAAGAATAAAATTAAATGCAAACAAAAAAGATCAAGAAAAAATTCACCTCAGAGTGGCAACAGAGATGTGAGTGATGGGTCCACTCTAGGCATGAAAATGGACTGCCTTGTGAAGCTAACAATGATAAACATGGGGACAACATTAGAAATAGATGTACAAATTATCAAGCTTCATCTCAAGGATTGTGAAGGTAACAATGACGAGGATGAGGACAATCATAAAATTGATGAACAAATTTATGAACAGATTATCGAGCCTCATCTTGAAGATTCTGAAAAATCAAAACAAAAGAAGTTTTTCAAAAATGGCTGTTCTTGTTAGTAAATAACAGTAAGAGTTTAAGAGTTGATATGCCAAAAAATAAAAATATAAAAAATCACATACAGATAGTAGTATATGGAAAAGTGAACCTTGATAACCAATTCTGTATAATAGCCATTTGTTGGAAGCCAAACTCAATGCTGGAGTATGTTTAATGACTTTTAATTCAACCAATCTGATTTTAATTGCTGATTGTAATTCTTCCAACTGAAAGGAGTTTTTGTTTGCTGATTTTGTTTTCTGTCAATTTAAATTGGGATTAAATGCCAAATTAAATCTGAAAAAAAAAAGATTTGATTTTCATGTGACGTTTATAAGGTATTATGCTTCCTTTCATTTTAAATGGTTTTAACAAGTTAGAAATCAGAAAGTGTCAGAAAATTGGGAATAGAAATAAGAGGAGAAAGAAGCTAGAGAAAGAGAAATAGTATAAGTGTATGGTTTTGTTTGTTTTTATGGCATATCAACCTCAAAGGAGCATTTTATATTGACAAGCTTGAAGACATGTTCATAGAGAGTGATGATTTTCATAGAAATATCTGGATCTGTAGTTAAAGCTTTTTATAAAACCAATTGCTGACAAATTGTGTTTAGCAAAATAGTTTGTAAAAAAATACTTTATTGATATGTATTTTGTAAATAAAACTGTTGGACATTGGACTGAAAGACATCAATTTTCAGACATCTTGCAGAAACCAGCAGAGAACAATCTGGTGTCTAAAATTTACAGCAATTAGCTGTTTTTGATTTGGACAACATGTGAATTTAGTCCAAAACAGGTGCAGCTATATGCATGATTGTTGTGTCATGAATGCTACTTGGAGATTTTAAGAGTGTAGTTTGTGGGAAACGACCCCTGGAGTGAGGTGCACCCACACGCATGGGAGGTGGAACTAAATAGATTGGTGTCTGGGATTATATTATATTAGCAGTTCAATTTCTGTCTATAGCCGAGTTATAGATTTGTAAACCATTATTCTTGTATAGCATCTAATAATGTTTAATTCTTGTATTATTAAATAATTAGTTAAACTTCTAGTTGAAATAATAAAGTTATTAGTTAACATTATGGGAACTTACTCATAAACAGATATGGACTCTTTCAAACCATATATGTATTGAGCGATATCACTTTCAACCACCAGTCTCATTCCTCTCTGTAGTGTGTCTGTTGTTAATATAATACTTACCTAATACCTATGTCCGAGTCTTTCCTAGTGACCTCTTCAGAGCCACAACAGTTAATTAATTAATCAATTAAATTCTATTTACTTAATTACTTAAACTACTAGTTGAAATACTAAAGTTTAATGGCTATTTGTAAATTCATTTGATAAATCTTATTTAATTAATTAGATAAATTCTTAGTTGAAATAACAAAGTTTGATTTTTACTAGTTAATTAATTTGTTAAATTTTAGTTAATTGATTATTTAAACTACTAGTTTATATAATAGATTTTAATTCCTATTGCTTATCTTTTTAAATAATTAATTAAACTAGTTGAAATAATAAAGTTATTAGTATTCTTCATATTTAAAAATGTTAAAAGCTGAGCATACAATCACATTGAATGAATGAGCCAACTAAAGTATTTTCTTATCCTTAAAATACAAAAGATTTTAAAAAGTAACTACAATACACAAAGAGAAGCATGCATCATTCATGTGGATAATGACAAGGAGAAACAATAAAGGTGAAAAATGTTACTCCAAAAAGAATAAATGAATAGCAATTTCTTTAGCTTCAAAAATAAAAAATACAACATAGAAGATTAAAAAGAGAATTAAAAAAAACACTTATTATAAAATCTATGCATTCAAATCAGGTAAAAATAAATAAGATACTAAGTTGAAAAAATCCCTAAAGAATTATTTGTAAATAAATGAAAGTTAAAAAAAGGAAAGAAATTTTTGAAATTACACAAGACAAAAAAATCAAACTTCCAATGTATTTCTTTTCAACTGCCAAAGCAAAAAAAAATATTTTCTAATTGTTTTGTCCAAACTTTCAGTTATAAAGAGTTTTTATCCTCAAGAAAAATTCATTGTAAGCTACTTGTTCAAAAAAAAAAAAAATGTATAATATAATCAATTCAGGATTAAAAATTCACTTTATTTCCAATGCAAAATATATTAGAAAGCATCTAAAGAGTATATACTTTCACAAACACATGGGATTTAAAAACCATCCAAAAAGTGACTGAATCTGAATTATGACTTTGATCCAAAGTGAATAACAACATAACTCAAAGATGATGCAGGGAGGTCCACTTAGGGCAGTGATAGGCAGTCAGACTTCAACATTATAATATGTCAGTTAGAATCCTAGTCATTGGTTTACATTCATATTTGGATTAACACCCACGGGAAAGGTATGAATAGCCACATTCTTTCCAGCTACAGGTTAAATAGTGCTTACTATGTTATTTAAAAAACTACATGTGGACAAAAGAACATTTATCAAAAATGATTGTTATTGGCATTAAATGACCTAAAAAGGTTGATACACCGTAAAACCCAAAGAAACAAAGATGATGCCTAAAATAAAGATTTAAGATACCTTAATGCACAACAAACAGGGACTGTTTCTTTGACTGAAGAGTTCCCTATCAAAGGCAGATAAAAAAAAGTTATAGGAATAATTCAAAAGGGATTTAATATGATTTTAAAGCAAGAGTATGCCATAATATATACTTAGTTGAGTACCAAACCAAGTTAGGCACAAAGCCAGTTTTATCTGCTCATCATATTCAAAACATTTTTGTTATCAGTTTTCCCTTTCACTTTACAAGTTACTCTCATTGAGTTGATAGGCCTCATCTATCTGGGTTTTTGGAATCAGTGTTATCCTTAAACCTAGATGAGTTACTCTCCTGAGTCACCAAGCATCATCTGCCTGGAGCAGCTGAAAGTGAATATATAATGGTTTTGACCAGGATTTTAACTCATCAAATACGATTCCAGAGTCCTAGCTTTTACCACTAATTATTTGTCTTTAGATCAGTGTTTTTTTAACATCTCTATGAAATTTCAAATGAATAGATCCAAACATTCAGTGGCATATTTAAATTCCTGATTAATTCCAAGGTCTTGTTTCAATATTGAGTGTAATGTGCAGAATTATAAAATTTTTCAAAATACAAAAGTTCAAATCCCAGACATTCTCTTAAATTCATATTCATGCTAATACCCTTGGTAAAGTTAGGTTTCCCCATATTCCCTCCATCAAATAATCCAATTGATGTTATTCTAACAATGTGTTGACAAACAAAAGATATCTATCATAAATGATCGTTCTCGGCAGTAAAATACTGACAAGGTTGATATGCTTTAAAAGTCCACCAAACCAATAAGGAAGATGATTATAAAATATAATTGTTCTTAGCATTATTGACCAAAGAGTTTGATTTGGTTTGGTTTGGTTGGGTTTAACGACCTTTCAACCTTTTCTGGTTATTTAAGGTCACATAGGTTTTAGAGAGGATTTTGTTTATTTAACCAAAGAGTTTGATATGCCATGGAAAATCAACCAAACCAAAAAGGAATACTTTTATCACAAATGACCGTTATTGGCATTAAATGACCAAATACTGTAAGAAACAAACCACTCAATCAATCTCTTATAATAAACTGAAAGTAACAATGCAACTGGTATCAAGACTAGATAAAAAAGTTCCTGATTTTAGTCAAGTCTTTAAATGTGATTTGAATCTTTCATCTTTTTTGTTAGGTTGGTTTTTTCCTGGTGTTTTTCTTTCTTTCTTGTTTTTCTGTTCTTTGAGCCAACATAAATCATTTCCAAACAGCATTAAAATTGGAAGGATAAAAAAAGGTTTGTTTGATTAACCTGAAGAGATATTTACTCATCAAATTATCTATCATCAAAATGTTTTATTTTTGATAATATATCATTTGTATATTAATATTCATCAGGACTGATTCATTTATAATGTTTGTTTTCTATAGACAACCAATAAGATGATACCTTTGATGTTTATTCTATGGTATGAACTTTTAATGTAATCGAACTACTTGCTGAAATTACTAATTTTGACTTTATCGATTTAAAAAAAATAATAATTATGGAATACACTAACTTGGTTATTACAGTTCTATTTAAAAACCCACTTTTTCCTAAAAAATTTATAATTTGGATAACTGTCTTTAATTAAATTAAAACCTACTTCATCACCTTAAAAACAAGGCTCTAATTATAACATGAGAGATTAGTCTGATTCATCCATTTTACCATAGAGTTAAGACTTGGTGGCAAGTTGTTCTAGGATACCAACTATGCTAGGAATTAAAATCCCAAGAAATGTTAACATTTAATTAATTTAGTTAATTTAAACAGATGTTGAAATTGCTGATTTCTTATACCAATAATGATTATCAATATAACCAAAGGGAAGCTTATTTCCAAGAATGCTCTAAAGTAATACAGAAATAGTATGAGTTTTAATTGAACTTGTGTCTTATAAAGTCTACACTATTATTACTATTATTATTATTAAGACTTCTCACACAAATCAGGCAGTTAGGGACCAATGGCTTATACTGGAGTCAGAATGACAAGAAGTCTCCTTGTGAGCTCCAGCATTAGTCAAAGACTGCATGATCTCACATCTCCTCGAGGAGATGTGAGACCATGCAGTCTTTGACTAATTTTGGAGCTGCCCCCCAACTTATTCACAACCTTTTTAGGTTGTTGTAGATAAATTGGGGGGAAGTTATCCTTACCAGACATGTATCAAGAGAAAGTTGGGTGATTATTGCAAGGATTGGTAAGTCTACCGTAACACAAATGGAAAAAGATCATAAACTCCACAAATAATAAGGGTGTACTATATACCTATACATTGGAAACACAAATACTTGTACACATTTATCCAAAGCATAAAATACTTAGAAAATACTTATATAATAGAGTATGCAAATGTTTGATTTGAAAAGGCAAACAGCATCCAGTACAGGGTCCACAAAGTTAGTATGTCAAATGTGACATATGTGGAAAATTTTGCCTATCTCTTGCGAAACCTATTTTGCACCCCAGTGATGTTGCTGTAAACAATACTGCACTAATTCTGTGCCAAAATTTGTTACAGTTTGGCTTGCCTGAAGAGCCACTTGTGAATACATACAGGTTGAGAAGGAGATTGAGGCCAGGGAAACAGAAGACAAGAAATAAAGCTGAAAACCAAGAACTCAGACACCCAAAAAAATCATGAACCACATAGTAACTTTTGTTTCTTTTTAGCTTGTATTTTGATATCATCTATAACCAACTTATACACTTTTACTATTTTTTTCAACACAAAGAATCATGTGTTTATGCACACCTAATTATTTGTGTATGACAGGATTGTATTTCTTCAACTTCCTTCAAATGATCAGGAAGATTTTTACAAATGAGACAAAATTATCATTTTTAGAGAACAGAGTAGCACAAGCAGAGATAATGGTTCTAAATCAGGATTGGGGCGGGGAAGATCATGAAGAAGAATGGAATGGAAGTGGCTAGTCATTAAATAACATTTTCTGATTATATCCTCCAGTCAAAAGTTCTTTCAGGAAAAATACATGCCAACACAATGCAAATTATAACAAAAAAAATTATGAATGAATGAAAAATTTAACAACTATTTTCGTTCTCATTAGATTTAAAAACATTAAAAAATAAGTCAACATTCATGAAAAAGGTATGCAGGAAGCCTCACAAAAAATTATTTAAAAAATGCTTCAAATACAATATTTAGTATATATATCTCATATATATATATATATAAACAAAACATGTATATCTAGGCAGCATTTTTTTTTATTCAAGGTTATCAAACAGGTATGATTAAAAAGGAAAGATATTTTCTTTCTACTTATTGATTTATTATTTTATTATTTTTTCAAATTTTCTGATAATTTCCCAAAATATAGCATTTCATTTAATAAAAACCATCATCAGGATATTTAGTTGTTGATCCAGATTGATAGATTTATGAAATAGAATTATAAGATTGAGAGCAGATGTTACAAAATCTTGGTTGTGAATACATTTTATCATGTCACTGAATTCTATCTTTATAGTTAATGATTAAAAATGCTTTTTACATATCATTTTTCTCAATTTCAAATTTTATTTGCAAAGGTCAATAGTCACATTAGCTAAAATACTGTAAAGATGAGAGTAGAAGTATTAATAGCATGAATAAAATGTTCAATCTCTACAGACAGCCAGCAATCATTTTAACCAATTTTAGTCAGTCTCCAATCTATAAGGTTTTTTGAGCAGATCAATTTTGTTAAGAAAAAAAAAATTATAATAAGAAGGGAAAAAACAAACTAGTTAAATAATTTAAGTATGGTTCCTGGCTGTCCATGGTCCTGTTTAACCCATCTTTTTCATAAAACAAGTTCCTGATGACATCACAGCTAAAAATTAAGAAGAACTAGTGTTTGCCTCTAGGAAATGGAACTACATAGAAATGGAACTATGTGTTTCTGGCTGTGTTGCACTTATGATCTGTATAGAACTACCAAGATATTTATTAGTATTTTAAATTAAAAAAGGGTTTATTTATCTATAATACTGTCAGAGTATAATTTCAATTATATATAAACACATTGTCAAACCGATGTTTTGTATAAAAAGTGTAAATGAAACTATCTTCATGATTTGTCATAGATTTTAATGCTAAATATGAAAATCAAAAAGTATGATGATAATAATTTTCCAATTAATCTTGACAATTACTTTGTTAAATTGTTTTTATTACAATAGACCTGCGAAGCCAAGGAGCCTTGCCGCCCCTAGAGATCTTGCCTCCCATCCACACTTGTGAGGTCTTTGTGGGCCCTCAGCATGGCCCTCTTAGAGTTAGAATTAGTTAATGTAATAAAATAATGATTTAGTTAAAAAAAAAGAAGCATTCTCTTGTCTGTCCATAGGAGCTGTCACACCAAATGAATGAACCACAACAATTATGATGGAAGCTGTACTGAAAGCACAGATCAGGCATGGGTTGAAGCAAGGCCGCAAGGCTATGCAACATAATGGTGTTGGAAGGTCCCTTTATATCTTCCTCTCCCAATGTAACATGGAAGCATGTTCAATACTGAAATGAAAATGAAGAGTGTAATGCAAAAAGTTCTTATTTAAAAAAAAGAACTTCCATGAAGCTGATGTGTTCCGAGTTCACCTATTATTGGTGCTACTCAGCCCTTTCCATCACAAACATGGCCTTAATGATTGGTGATGTTATCAGCAACCCTTTGTCTACATATAATGTTACACCCAGATTAATAAATAAGAATGCTACATAAGAGCCATGTAATCAGTAGCATGGTTGAAATCAATTGAATGAACGATACGGTTGAAAAATATTTCTAACTTAAAGTATTTGCACATAGATTCTTTTTACTAATTACGTGCAAATGCTTGTTTCTACTTGTGCAATTTCAGTCACTCATTGAAAATAGGTCAGGACAAAAAAATTTAATGAAGATTCATTATATCTCCGATGTACATAAATGTGTTTATGTTGGCAGAAATATAGGAAATTGCATAGTCATACTGGAATCTAACTTTATATATAGGCCCACATATGATTTTTTTTACAAATAAGATATGTCTGGTGTCAGACATTGTACAAAAAAATCTTTAGGAAATAAAGAAACATGCATGTATCCAGACATATAGTTAGTTAGTGAAAAATTATTTTCCCAAAATGCACTAAAAAGTGAACATTGAAAATTAGGGTAAATTTTTTTTTATATATCTTATTTACACATTTTCACTTTTTTTCAGTTTAAGGGATTTTGTTTATTTTTTTAAATTTCTACATAAAACATAGAACAAACTGTGTTCTTTATTCTAAAGTTAAAAAAATTCACTAAACAAGTTGCAATTTTGTAAGAAAAAGTTCTAAGGCACTATTTCTTAATTGAATTCTGTTTAAGTTCTTTTTTTGTTAGAATTCAGAGAACTCATATTCTAAAACCATGTTTCTCTTCAAAAGTTTTGGTAAAAAGATTAATCAAACAACATTTTATTTCTTCAGTTTGGTATTTACATTTTTTGTGGTTTTCATATAACTTTGAATATATATATCACTCTAAAGATATCTATACATATAAGATATATAATATAATAAAATATTTTTTTCCAAAAACAAAAGGACACTGATATAGTAAGAATAAGCCAACACTATTGCATTTTGGTTAATTAAAACCTTCTTTAGGGCATATGGTTTTTGATCTACATTTATTTTTGTTACACATCATGGGAATTTATTTTTTATCTATATATATATTTATGTACACACACACACACACACACACATATATAGATAGATAGATAGATAGATACATAGATATAGATGCAATTTTTATATTATAAGCAAAAAATCTCCATTTTTTAAAAATATTTTTCCATTTTTTATTTAAAAAGTAAGGCAAAAAAAAATTATTGATTTAGTAAGCTGTTGTTAACTCTAAATATTGTTTTGGCATACAAGAAGAGTTTAAGAATAAATAGACTAGTATTAAAAAATACTTTTTTATTTTTGTCTATTGAATTCACAGATTCATTGTTATATCCACATGTTTCTTTATTGTTATCTTCACAATGTTTCAGCTGATGAACCCTTTGGTCTTTTTCAAGAGATCAAACTTGGGTATATTCCCATTGCGATTGGGACCCTTTACAGGACTTCAAACTCAACCCCTTATTCATGACAGAAAAATGTGTTGAGTTTCCTTAATTCTGAGTTTTTTCCGAATGTGATGGTTTCAATCCCACCCAAAGCCAATAATGGCTAAGAATAAATTTCGAGACTTAACATTAATACATGGTCATGTTTAACGGAATGAGAACAGTCCACCCCAAGGATTGCAAAGATAACAATGATAAAAATGAGAACAACAGTCTGAAAATTGGATGAAACAAATTATCAAGCCTCATCTCAAGGACTGTGGTAGTAATGATAAGGATGAGGACTGCAGTTGAAAAATAGATGTACAAATTATTACTCTTCATCTCTAAGGGTTGCATAAAACAGTAGATATCTGTATTTTTGCATCAAAAGATCAGCTCGATTTTTTCTTGGGATGTTTTAGCTTTGTTATCAAGTTATTTTGATGGATGCTCATCCTACAGGCAGTTCTCTTTCCAAATAGAATGAGAATAGTCTATCCCGGTAGGTGGAATAAAGGGTTAAGTTTGAAGTTCTGTAAAAGCTCTTGATTATGACATGAAGGATACCAAGTTCAATCACCTGAAGGAATCCAAAGAGTTCATTGGCTGAAATGTTGTGAAGATAACAACAATATTAATAATGATAAGAACAGTAGTTCAAAAACCCTGGTATACATTTTTCATAAAAATTCCTGTTGTTTTCTCCTTGACCTTTTGTGCTCCAATGTTTATTTTTTTACATAGTGACCACTATTCTCAATTCACTTTTTCCAGCAATCAAGACATATATATATATGTATCTATATTTGATTTAAATGTTGTTCTCTACCCGGGTTTCACCATCAGGATCATCAGGAGAACACCAAAGAGTAGAAGGTCTGGAACAATAAAATAATTAAGTGTTTGTCATAATATGAAATATTATTTGTTTGGAAAAAATTTATAAAAGTGTGGTTTTGCTATTATTGTGTAATATTTTTGGGTTTATTTTAAGTATTGAAATCAGTAAATTATAATATTATTTTTATTAAAATATAATAATAATAATAATAATAATAATAATAATAATAATAATAATAATAATAATAATAAAATTAATAGTAATTATATATATATATATATATATATATGTGTGTGTGTGTGTGTGTGTTTACTGCGTTAATGACCGATAATATGTAAAGTATTTATTGTATTTAATAAAGATTCTTAATCTTAATATTTTGATTTAGATGTTACCTAAAGGCTTATTTATGAGTTAAGTAGATAATATTAAAACTATTTTTTTTAAATATATTTTCTTCCTAATTTATTTCTATAAAATATACAATACCTCAGTCAATGAATATGAATAAATTTCTTAAACCAAAACGAGTTGTTTCCCTTTGTCTGTAAAACCAGTTAAAGATGGGTGCCAAAAACTTTATTTGCATAGCATAAATATTTAGCAGGCGATAGTGACGTAATTAAACCCAACCTGAGTAGCAGTCGCTGGAGCTAAAGTCACAGTCGTTCCTTCCTCGCTTAATGCCTTGTTGATGAATAGTAGAAATAAATCAAAGTGCGAAAGAATTCTTATTTACTTAATGAAATTTTTTATTATTATTTATGCATTGATTAGATTAAAATACGTTTAATTAGAATAGTAGTATTCTTCTTTGTTATATTCTTATATTAGTTATAAACATATATTTTTAAGATATTCTTTCTACCTCAAAATCTTTGTTTCAAAACATGAAAGCTATATAAAGATTGAATGGTGTTTATAGTCAAACTACTAATGAGTAATTATTGGCACTAGCAGAGCCCGTGTAAACTACACGAAATTATATTTTCAATACTAATTATCTTGTTTTCAACCATCACATCTTTGATTAAAATGTGATTAGATTTTAATTGTGACTAAATGATTTTTTGAAGTTGGAAAAGTATTTTGTATATTTGAATAAAGCATTTAGTACGAGTTTTAAAATAATTCTTACATTACACACATTTTACTCATCATATATCTAAATATATGTTTTATGTCAGATTTAAAACTATTGTTGGTCAAAATCATTAATTTTGTAATTTAAAAAAATCGAAATTTTAGAAATGAGAAATTCCAACTGATTTTTATATTTTATACCTTTCTAGTGTATCTACAATACCATTTTTTTTTTACTTTTCTTTATTTTACTTACTTTTATTTAAAAAAACAACGATGTTTTTAACTATTTTTTTTCAAATTCTGAAATGATTTATTGTAATTTCGTATTTCTGGTTTAGAGAATTTTAAATTAGCTTTTTAAGAAAAATAGTTAGCACACTTGAATTTAATTACTGGTCTGTTAGATGACGTAGCATTAAAGAATTTCTGCTTTTCCTAAATTTAGAAACATAAGTACACTCCTACTCACTTACTTATTCTGGATCTCCCATAGACAACTGTTGTAATCTTACGATTTGCGATAACTTTCTTATTTCAACAGACACCTACCAAAAAAAAAAGTTGCTATAGTTAAACCTAACGTTTTTTTATACAGGATCAGGCAAATTGATCTGACACATTTTTAAGTTTAATAAAATGCAAATAATGAAAATGTACAAAAAAGTGGTTTTATTATGGGGAAGTACATATAATGCCATTTTTTGTTTTTGTTTTAACAGCCCTTGAGATTCTGAAGAACTTACAGATGCAATTCGTCAATAAATTAGTGCAATTACACATGATATTACACGCCTAGTTATAGAGAATTTCCGTGAACACCTTCGTCAGTGTGTGTACAATAATGAAACCCATTTGACAGATTTAATTTTTTTAACATATTAAAACACAATGGCATTATACTTACTTTCCATTTATAAAAAAAAACATTGTTTCTTTACTTTATTGGGATTTTATCTAACTTACAAATTTGTCAGATGATTTTGCCGGATCCTATATAAACAAAAAAGAGAAAATTGCAAAGTCGGCCTCATTTATGATATAAATAGAAACGAGAACTTCATTGAGATATCCATAATCCCCGTTATAGTAAGAAAATCATTACTCTGAAGAACTCTAAAAACTATTTGCAAAGCATTCCCGCAGGGCTAATAACAAAAAAAGATATAAAATTTGCACTTGAAGGAATGACTAAGATGGTTATAAGCGTCCACAGTCGTAAAAAATAAAATAATATATCTACATAGCCGGGCACTAACCCAAGTTAGTCATAAGGCCAGTCTTACGTGCTTTTTGCATCCTTGGGATCTTCTAACCTGTGTTGTGAATATCATGTACAAATTATTTATATTAGGCATTCAAGCCATGTGTAACAGAATGTGACCAGGGTATTAAAGAAAAAATGATGAATAAATAAAAAAAAAAAAAAAAATCTCACATCTCACCCCCGAGATTTACTGGTCATAAAGATTCCTTTATTGGGAAAAAAACATTTTTTTCATATAACCTTGAAGAGACTTTGTCACTCGGTGACGTGCCACACAAAAATACAATTGAATCCAACCCCGAATAAAGATTTTGTGTTTATAAAGAACAGAGTTTTGTATTTTATCCCTACATCTTGTGAACCGGCGGACCACAGGGGAAGTTATAGGTTCACAATGACTAAAATAAAAAAATGATCTAAACCTAAAGCTAAACGTAACCCTCTCTCTTTTATAGGATTATCTATTTATACTTAGAATAATTGCTAGAATATATCATCAACAGTTTTGATTTTTTTGTTTCAAAGCAGAGTTATTTTTAGGCGTGTGTAACATTTGTATTATCTGCTTATGAAATTAAATTAAAAAAGAGGAATGTTCTTTTCACAAAGACAGACTAAAAATCTTATCTACCATTTCTTTTTTCATTTTCAAATGTATTTATGCATGCTACCAACACTCTATCTAGCAACCTACTTACATGAAAATAATTGCACTCACACAAACATTGACTCTATATCACACAAACTAGCATGCTCTCCATAGATTGCGAGTGTGAGTGTCATCAAACATAGTATAACCGTCAGACTGCAACACACAGAGTTGTTCTTAGTGAAATCTTGTGTAGCATCATCCCTACTTTTTGCTGATAACACACAGTTAATGCAAGCTTTTGCCATGCACAATAGACACGTTTTAAATAAAGAAATGTTTTTCTCTTAGATACCCGTAAAGGAGCTCCCAGACACTAACCTGGGTATTTCCACATCCTGGCACCAGGTATGGTACCTGGTATTCCTAAATGGTCACCCATCTATCTACTGACCAAGCTCACCGACCTTTGCTTAACTTCGGTTATCTGATGGAAACTGGTGACTTCACACACACACTCACAGTAGATAATATTTAGCATTGGTAAAACGTTTTATATTTTTTATCATTATCTAAACAGATTTCTAGTAAAACTAGATACAAAAAAGTTCCATTTTGCATTCAGTTGAATCTTCTACCTTCATTTATGAATATCAATGAAATTTGTCGTTGCATGTTTTTGTTGTTGTTGAACAAAAACTATCCTTACTCGTTTGATCGGGCCAGTCTACCTGTATTTTTTTTTCTCAAAGTAATAGTATTCAGAAAAACACAGTTTTTACTCCGGAGTTAAATGGAATTAATAGCCTATAAGCAGCTAGCCTGATCGATCGGTATGAGGCAGTGGATAGGGGTGAGTGAGTCAGTTCGATGAATTCAACATTTGATTCGACAAATCGTCCACCAACATAGTACTACATCTGGCATTATCAACTGAACAGGCCCTAATCGTTGTGTGTGCCTGCATTGTAATTATACATATCTAGTTTATTTGTGTTTTACGGCATATCAACCATTTTAGGTCATTTAATGCTGAGAACATTCATTTTTGGTAAACGTTATTTTTTGTACGGACATTTTTTTTTAATGACACAAATTACACTATTTGACCCATAGCTGGATGGAATGTGGGGTTTCATACCTTACCCAACTGTAGTTAAACCCAGAAATAAAAAAAACTAAATAAAGTCAAGTAGGCAATATTATTCTAAAAATGACTGATGTGTATTTATTTTTTAATTATCGTGACAAGTTTTTTTAGGTTTTTTTTTAGATTAAAACCAATAAAGTTCAGCCAACATCAGGAAGCGAACCGGTGACCCCCAGGTTAGAACCATTTCTTAAATCCTTGGGGATCTACTCTGCTATAAAGGCTGTACTTATGCAAACCCCATTCATAACTTTCCCAAGGGTATTAGTCCAAATATGAAGGTAAAAGTAACGACTGAGATTGGAACTCGCGTGCTACGATTCCGAAGTCCGACTGCCTATTCACTGGGCCAAGTCGACTTCCCCACGAACAATTAAAGACCTCAGTATAAACAATGAGATTGCTTTTTTGGTCTGACTTTATTAGTTTGTTTGTTTGTGTTTTACGGCATAAAAAACATTTTTTAATGCCGAGAACAATCATTTTTGATAACGTTATTTTTTTTCACGCTTAGTTTTTTGTAATAACACAGTATGCGCTATTTAACTCATAGCTGGAGGGAAAGTGGGTTTGACTTTAATCAGCGGTATTATTTAAACAATTCTAAATGTATGTACAAAAACTAACGTTTACAAAAAATAATTGTTATCGGCATTGAATGACCTAAAATGGTTGATATGCCGTAAAACACAAACAAACAAAAAATAAACAATTCTAAATGTTATTATTTACACAATTCTAAGTGTTATCATTTAAACAATTCTAAGTGTTATCATTTAAACAATTCTAAGTGTTATCATTTAAACAATTCTAAGTGTTATCATTTAAACAATTCTAAGTGTTATCATTTAAACAAT
>JAYKTE010804668.1:0-17214 GCA_036873565.1 Xipholeptos notoides
AATAATAATAATAATAATAATAATAATAATAATAATAATAATAATAATAATAATAATGATAATAATAATAATAATAACATAAACGAAGGGAATTAATCAAAACTAATCTAATAAATTCAGACAACCAAGACAATGAAGATGAGAGTAGAGGTCCACATAATTTGAATAAAGATAATTAGTAAAAGTAATCTAATAAATTCAGACAATGAAAATGAGAATAGAAATATGAATCAATTAAATAAAGATAACAATCCAAACTCGTCTCATAAATTCATATAATCAAAACAATGAATATAGGAGTAGAAGTCCAAATAATTTCGAATAACTATAGTTAGCAAAACTAGTCTCATAAATTCACATAATCAAATCAATGAAGATGAGATAAAGATAATAATAAAAAATATATGATAAATTAAGAAATTAATGAAGCGTTTCATTTTCACTATTTCTTTCTATGTATAAGCTTTACACATAAGTAACTCCCTTGATTTAGTATGACAAATATATTTATATAATAAATCAATCTGTATATGTTTTGGATTGATCTATGACACTGAGAAATTTTTTAGGTAAAAAGTCTTTCATCCTATAATGTCAAAAATATTTTCGAATCAAAGAGGAATATATAAAAAATGTTAGCTTTAAAAAAATAAATACGTAAATAAATAAATGCATAAAAATTTAAAAGAATAAAAATAAAATAAGAGTTTAAAAGTAATTGTAAATACCGTAAACTTTTTTTTTTCATTTTTTGTTTCACTTCAGTTTCAAAAGACGGAATATTGCCCCCTCCCTTTTGTTTTTATTGCTCTCGTCTGCTTTTAATAAGATTTCCCACCAAGAGCTCCGTCTTCTTCAAAAAACAAAAAAACAAAAATTGCTTATCTTTGCAAAAAATAAAAAAGAAAGAAAGAAAAAAAAAACACGTAGAATATTACAGGAAATTCACGAAGTAAAAACTTGGTAAAGAATCAAAACTAAGCATTTCCGGTTCCGGTTTATCTTTGACATTTTTTGTGTATTCATGAATTATTCGGTAATCCATGCTACGATTGACTTTTTTTTAAATGGCGGGCAAAATTCAATCAAACGGAGCATGCCGGGTAATTTCGACTCCCTGGTGTTATTGATGGTTGCTTTGATTTGTCATTAACTTTAATATATTTTATATTTGAATCCAAAATGGAAAATCTTTCATCGAGATACAATTTCAAGTAGTAATAAATTTAAAACGAAATTCCAAATGGTATTCTTTAGAATTCAGAAGGATTGATACTTGTAATTTTTAGATTTTTGGGACTATTATTCTCATCTTGATTTATATACTTATTTTGATATTAGGTTTGAGAATTTATGGTATGAAGGTAGATAATTGTTGCATTTAGATTAATTGGACAATTATTCTCGTCCTGATTGTTATATTCACATTGATATGAAGTTTTTGAATTTAGGAGATGGGTATTGTATTGATAATATTTAGATCGTTTGGACTATTATTTTCATATCTCTTCATGATTCCGAAACATAAAATTCAAGTGATATTAAATTAAAACAATATAGTCGTTGGTGTAAAGCTTGATTTAAATTAATAATTTTTTTTTAGTTATGAAAATAGAGAAAGAAAAACGATTATGAATTTTAATATTAGGTTGTCCCAAAAGTTCGTAAAGACTTTGAAATTTTACTCGGCAAGTAATAACAAAAACAACAAAATATTTTACAAAATAAAGCAATCAAGTATTTACGAACTTTTGGGACAACTTATTATATATCTTGGGTTGTGCCAAAAGTTCATAAACACTTTGAAATTTTACTCACCAAGTAATAACAAAAAAAAAAAAAAAAATATGCCTAAAAATAAAGACCATCATTTCCAAAGACTTTCTGACTTCGATCTACAAGATTTCGGATCTGGAGAAACTACCATTCAGCTGGCTTTGAATCAAAGAATTCTTGACTCGCTTCCTCGAACTTATGGGACAACCACAAGTGAGAATAATGAATAAAAGTGTTGTTCAGGAGGTCCACTTGGGGCAGTGGATAGGCAATCAGACTTCAGAATCGTAATACGCGAGCTCGAATCACAATCCTTCCATTTACGTTCATAATTGGACTAATACCTTTGGGAAAAGTATGAATCCACACATTTCCTCCTGCTATGGATTAAACGGTGCATATTATGCTATTAAAAAAACTACTTGAACATTTATCAAAAAACGATTGTTCTCGGCATTAAATGACCTAAAAAGGTTGATATGCCATTAAAAAAATCTTGTTCAGACTTCAAAAGCGGTATAATGAAAAAACTCAGTGAGGGCTATATTGTTTTTTAGGGGGGGAGTATTCTTAGGATTTGAAGGTAATTTGGAAAGAAGTTAAGTTGCTTTCTTTTACCAGCATATCAACCCTTTTGGGCTATTTAATGGTGAATAATTGGTTTTGGTATGTGTATTTACTGGGTATTTTTTTTTTTTTTAGTTTTGTTAGTACTGAGACTTAAGTAGAGATAATATAATTTAGTGGGTGCTACTTATATATTATGTATCTTTAGATGATTTTTTACTTTATTTTGTTGTATAACGTTATTTCTTTCAAAAATTCGAAGAGAAAGGAAGGTTTGTACAACTATTTTTCGGGCTGCTGTCCTCATCCATGTTATTGCGATCTTCACAACGTTTTGGCCGATTAGCGCTCTGGCTACATGCCTTTGCTGTATACTCTCACACACACATGCACACGCAATGTGTAGTAACGCACACGTCATCTAATGTGAACACTAATGCATCGCGTAACATATAGGACCAAAAACATGTTAATTCATTCTTAAGGAAAATAAAGTCATGAAACACACAATTAAAGGAAAAGAAATGATTATTTTATTTACTGTGATTCTCACATCTGATTTTGGGTTGTGATAAAGTTTGATGTTTCTTTTTGCCCCTTCTTCTAGAAGTAGTAGCCGCTGTCATTTGTAGAGTTCTTAATCTCCTCTTTAGCTCTGCTTGACTGCGATGCAGGTTATTGTTGACACTTTCAGTCAGTCACTGTTTTGACGTCTCTCTGTTCTACCGCCTATCTGCTGACCCACCAACTGTTATATAACTCTGAGATGTTCATTTTTAAAGATTTTCATCGAAACGCGAAGAAAATTTCATAGATGGAAAGTTCTTTCTTGTTCTTTATTCAACAGTGACAATTTTACAATCACGAGTGAAGTGTTTTTATTAAGGATCACTGCAATTCCAAAAACAAGTCACATTAAATCTTTTTTGTCAGAGTTTATTCGCAACCAACTTTCTTAAAATGGCCGACAGTTGATTCTGCTGTGTTCTTAAGGAAAAAAAGTGGCCATTTAATGACGGAGACCATTGCCCTTCCTTCATTTTTTTACATTTGTACGTGCACACACATACACATCTATGTACACGCAAACAACGCACAAATATAGACACACACATACATATGCACATACACACGTACATGCACACACACCTGCATACGCACGTACACACTCACATTTTTACATACACACATAATAAAAGCAAGGCGAAATCTGTGAAGAAATATATATTGGAAATGTCGTATAAATACGTACAAGAATACACATACTGAAATCAAGCAAAAATTTGTAAAGCAATATATATTGGAAATATCTTATGAATATATACAATCACACAATAAAGGCAAGCTAGAATTTGTGAAGCATTATACATTGGAAAATTCGTATAAATACACACACACAATAAATCAAGCTAAAATTTGTTGAACATTATACATTGGAAATGTCGTATAAAGATCTGTTTAATATTCCAATGGATAATTTGTCTATTTAGGTAGCAATAAAAAAAAACGTCAACCTGAATTGAAAAGAATTTTGGTTCTTTAGAATTGTGAAATAATATCATTCATCTTGAAGATGGATATCAATGTGAGATTTGCTTAATCATATCCTTGGGTTCGCTGTTTGACAACAGCTTATTTGCCAAAGTCGAGATATCTCAGTTTAAAAAAAAATAGAATAAAACAGAAAGAAAATGCTATGATGAGTTGAGATATCTTGGCCTTTAAGAAAAAATTAAAAGATTAAAAAAGAATAAGAAGAAAATGCTGTTTACCAAAGACGAGATTTACTGTCTTAAAAAAATTAACTTATCTACCAAAGACGAGATATGTTGGTTTATAATAATCGAATTGTCTACCAAAGACGAGCAATATTGGTTTTAAAAAATTAACTTATCTACCAAAGATGAAACATCGTATCTCCGCCCTCACCCCCACAAAAAATCAATTTACCTGTCAAAGATGAGTTTTTTGTGTTTTGGTAAAAAAAATCCGTTATTTTCCAGAGATGAGATACCCCGTCTTTCGAACAAATAAATAAATAAATAATTTAAAAAAATAAGTAAAAAAAATGATAATGAAGTCCAAATATCACACCTTTTGAAAAATAGATTTAGAAATTATAGAAATAAAATTACCAAGTAAAAATTAATTCGCTCAAAGACTTGTAGAAGTTTTAATGATGCTATCAAGCACAATTAATGAATGTAATAGAATAGGTGCAGCACAACTACACTTGGCATTAAAAGTATTACTTTAGTAGAAGAAAGAAGAATCATTTTTTTCTATTTCTTTTTATGATCTACTTCCTTAACTTTTACTTTTACTTCTTTCTTCCTTTTTATTTTCTTCCTAATTCTTTTTTCATTTCTTTTCCCCCTCTTCTTTCTCTTCCTTTTTTTTCTTGTCTTATATTATTCTTTTGCCTTTTCTTATTTTTTCATCGCTTTCTTTTCCTTTCCCTAATTTACGTCTTTTGTTCTCGTTTCTTTTTTCTACTTTTCCTATCTTTCTTTTTTCTCTCTTTTCATCCCCTTTTTCTTTTCCGTCTTTTTTCCTTGTCCCTTTCTTTTTCTTTTCTCTCCTTTTATCTACTTTAAAATTCGCTTTTTGCGACCAGCTTTCAGGAGTGTTCGATGCACGATTGACCAGCTTTTAAAGGAACAAAAAAAAATTAACAAAAGAAAGAAAGAAGAAAATAAAGAAAGAAAGAAAAAGAAAGAAAAAGAAAAAAGGTTATCCACTTCACTGTTCACGCACCTGTTCTCATAATCATGCCTTTATTTAACAAAAGCTTCAAGCAATCAAATTTTCAACTTCGGTAACAATTTCTTTAAGAGAATCCAAACCGGAAGAAAATTCGTAGAACGACAAAGAATATTTAGACTGTGATTAAGAACTTAACTTCGGTCCCTTTTCTTTTACAAAAATGACTCTATCAAATCTAAAAGAATGAATTCAAAGAAAAACCAGATCTTTCGCCATTTTCTTTGAATGGAAAAAAATAATAAGGGTCTCTTTTTATCTTCGAGTGATTTTTAAAAGCCCTTTCAGGTACTGAGTGTGCATGTGCATTCTTTGCATTGATGTTGTAACAAAATGAATTGCTGTTCCCACAACTTTATAATTTACAATCAGGTTTCGCTGATTTTTAATGATGCCATTTAAAAAACAATCTTTTCATTCATATTTTTTATGATAACCGAGGCAAAACATTGTCTTTAGAATTTAAACATTTATTTCAGTTGGAAACCGGCTCGACTACTTTTTCTGCAGAGAGAGAAATGTTTATTAACCAGTAGACCTAGCTGCAGTCCCAAAGGTTGACATCACTTTAGGTTTTTCATTCTGTGACCTACACTTACAGTGAAAAGGAAAAAAGAGGCAAACGAATGTCATTACTACCCTGAACATCATACTATAGGCTGTGCTCAAAATCTCAAAACCTGAAATTTATGACGGTTTATTCACTTATAATACGGTCGGAATTTAATTTCCATTTTATATACTTACATATATATGTATTTATAAATATGTAATCTTTAGGTTTAAAAAAATGATCAAAACGTTCATTGTTTAAATGCATTTTTTTTTTGCATTTCTTATAAGTCTAAACACAACATACTCCTTATCACCACCACCCGCCAAAAAATTAGAAAAAAAAAAAAAAAGAACTCGTATGCTCTGTTCAATATTTATTGGAATCGCAGAAATTCATTTCCATTCTGATAAGTTTCGATTCTGGAAGGAAATTACAGTACAACGATATTTCTTAGACATTTCTTTGCATTCGCATCTAACGCCCCCACACGCATTTCCACAAATTATATATATATATATATATATATATATATATATGCATATATATTTGGCAGGGGTAGGTTAACCTTTCTAAATTATTACTTTTTGGAAATACACTATTTAATGCTAATCAAGGATACGACTTTTATTTTTTTCTATTTACAATATTTTATTAAGAATTTTATTTTAAATAGACCATTTTTATTGCTTTTATAAAATAGTATTTTTTAATGATAGTTATCGAAATCACTTTTGCTTTTATCTATTCCCAATATTTTATATTGAATATAGCATTTAAAACAAAAATAGGATACCGTATCCTTGTTTTCCTGAATATCTATTAAATGTTCATACTATGACACTTTATTTAAGTGTCAAGAAGTTGACTGGCAAAATTAGTTAAATTATAATTGAATAATGATTAACCAAATCATGATAATGATTAATTTATTGAATGATGATTAATGAAATGATAATTGATTAAATGATGATTACTTAAAAGACAATTAATTAGAAATCATGATAATAATTATTTTATTGAATGATAATTAATTAAATCATGATAGTAATTATTTTATTAAACAAAAATAAATTCATCTTGGGTGTCCAACGTCTTTTGAGAATCGGGTATAAAGTAAACTAAAGTCATTGAGTGTAAAGACCTAAGCAGAACTGGTTGACCTATAAAACTGCCACTAAAACAAAATAATCTGCACGCGTGCAGATCTGTAAAAAATCACCCAATTTCAAAAGCATTAACAATAAAATGTATTTCTAAGTTGACAGAGAAATCGGATCAGTGTCACCAAGTTTGGCACAAGGCTTTGATAGTTATGAATTATTGGTCAACCGATGACTGTGGCTGGTTGGCCAATTATCTAAACCAATCACAGACAAACCAGGGAGATTGTTACGACGATAACCATTGGTCATCAGTTCCCATTGGCTCACCAATAAATAGAGAATACCCAAAGCGAAAAATTGAGTAGGCTCGTGTTTTCGCTGCTTAAAAACCATATTCGTTGCTATTGCATTCGCCATCTACCTAATTGCAGTTAAGATCTCTTTTTTTCCGCCAGTCAACCACATTCACCCCCACTTCATGGTGTTTGTCGAAAATTATCGATGAAAATTATTGTGCACCAGTTTAAATAACCGTTGTTATTGTTTATAACAAACACCTTTTCGTAATCTTTAAAAATCGCTTGGCAAGTTTTCTCTCCAACACGAAATCCGGCTTTCATTGACTGGACCGTATCCATCTCTTTTTTCTACGTATCTTAAAGCAACGTAGGCGTGAAAGGAAACAGAATGACCAGTCGAAACATGTGGTAATCACGAAACCATCGACCAACTGGGTGTCATGAGTTATAGTACCACTTAGAGTTAGAGTCGAAGCCACCTGTTGGTGGGACGCAAAATTAAAATGAGGGAAAAACGTTCAGGCCATCAATGGATGGCTCTTATATAGATTAGGCTGCGATAATTGAGCGTAGGGTAATGTCCAGATCCACGCCACTTAAAGACTCACGTAAAACCCACTTTTCTAATAATGATTTTTAGAGGTATTCGGATCTGTTTTGAACGAATATAATATTTAAATTTGTCACTGACAAATAGTTTTTATGATAAGCTACTTTTTTATTTACAAGATTTCAATAGCTTCGGCCTTTTTGGGTTTTGTCTTTAGGCTGGCGTGCCATATAAAAACCGTCATCGATAGCAATCATTAAAACGGAACGAAAGTATAAACCTAACCAAAATTATGGAATCAGCGCATGCGCATATAATTTTATTAATTCGTTCTTTCTTTTTCCGGTCTTGATTAATGTTGCCAGGTCCTCAGGGTGACTGACAACTTTATCTAAGTTTGTTAGTAAATTTTTTTTGCTGAAGGACCTACATAAACAGAGACATGACACAGTGTCCATAGCAGTGCCGTGCTTTGGGCCCCAGCAAATCCTGTAATTTCTAGGGAGGCACGAGTTCCCTAGGGACCTCAAGGCTCCATGGTTTTGCAGATCTATTGTAATGAAAAGAAAATTGACAAAATGATTATTAGGATTAACTGGAATTAGTATAATATTTGTTAGTTGAATATATATCTATCAGCCCGTCTTTCTGTCTATTTTCCTTCCTTTCCTTTTTTTAATCTCTTTCTATACATATATAATCTCTAGTAGAAACCTTCAGTATATTGTGGAAGCGCAAGTTGTATTTTGTGGATAGAGGCGACACAATGCGCATTATGCAGGGGGGGTCTGTAATGTTGCTAAGCATGGCAATTGAGTCTTTTATACAGCCTTGCTTGCAAGCAGCGTCTTACAAAACGCTTAGACAACAGCTAAACTATCTGGGATGGATCAACAAATACGAGGAACCTTCCAAAATTAAAGACTCACATTTCTTTTTATTTTATCCGAATGATTCAGAGGGGAATTCAAATTGCATTGTTATGATGAGTGAACGTATGCATTCATGACTTGAAAGCTTCATCTCTCTGTTGCAGCTATTGACGTTGTAAGACTATAAGAAAGCAACCCCTGTCATGGGCGTAGCTCAGGAGGAGATATGCGTCCTTGAATTTTGCCATGCAGAAAACATTTAATCGATCAACATTCACCGGCACCAGTAGAACGTTTACAAAACCGATGAAGTTGATGTTAGCACAGTTAGGAGATAGGTTCGTCGATTTCAGATTGGGGACAGATGTGAATGACAAAATGTGCTCTGGTCGCGAAAATGGACCGACTCATTAATTCCTGTCAAATGTCAATTGAGAACAGTGGTGTCTATATTGAAAAGAATTCTGGAGAACAAAAGGCCGTTCATTTTAATCGCACTACTCCCATCTTCATGGCTCTTCCATTTAAGAATGACAAAAATTGAAAATAGATGATATTACTTTTTGAACGACCCTCGTATCTATCGTTTCTAAAGTAACGCCTCCTATGCAAAAGACCATTGAGAATGGTTTTGACTATGTAGAAAAATGAATTCGTGAGCACAAGATGTCACACATTTTAATAGTACCACTCCAGTTTCGCAGCTCTTCAACTTTTTTAGATAAAAGTTGAAGAATAGATGGTATTAATTTTGGAACGACTCTCGTATCTGTCATTCTAAATGTAATATCTACTATGCAAAAGTCCATTGGGAATAGCTGTGACCATTTAGAAAAATCAATTATGGGACACAAAAGGTCGCTAGTTTTAATGATACCACTCCCATCTTTTTAGCTCTTAAATGTTTTTAGTTAAGAAATTGATGACATTACTTTTGGAATGGCGCTCGAACATTTCAAATTTCCAATATATTATTTTTATCTAAACAATTTTTTTAAAAATCAAATTCCCTTCGCATCTTCGAGAAGTGATTAATATTTTTGCTATCCTAGGAAGACAAGGAGCCAATTCCGTCCATTCGACACAACAGGAAACCATGAATTTGAATCTAGTATTGTAAACTTATGTCCGTTAGCGAGCTGGAACAATTATAGACAAGTCATATTAGAATTTGTATGTATTCATGAGAAATAACAAAAATCAAAATCCCAATCAATACATAGCCAATAGCCTTTTAAACAATAGATTCCTTGTTGCATAAGAAATAGGTTTTATGTACATTATGATTTCCGCAACAGAAAATATAAGCACATAGAAAATCATTGAAACACCCTTACAAATACACACACTTAGACTATTGCGAGATAACGACACAGATCAACTGACAGTATCAATCGGTGCTCGTTCCATATGTGATTTATCGAGTTCTTTATATTCCAATATGTGATCTACTGGCTTGTTTCTATTCCCGTATGTATTTTACCGGGTTGTTTCTGTTCCAATATGCAATCTACCAAGTTGTTGCTATTCCATAATGTGATCTAATAACATTTTTTACATCACATGTGATATATCAGGTTGTTACTATTCCAATATATGATCTATCGAGTTATATTCTTTCAAGAATGGGATTGGATTTGTTTCTGTTCCATTATGTAATTTATACTTTAACTAAGTAATATTTTTACTTGTGATCTATCGGGTTATTTCTGTTCCAATTTGTGATCTACAGAGTTTTTTACTATTCAAACATGGAGGGGGCCAACTTGGGGCAGTGGATAGGCAATAGCACTAATACAGTAATACAGTGGATAGGCAATAGCACTAATAAAGTAATACAGGTGTTTAAATCCTAGTCGTTCCGTTTGCGTTCACATTTATACTAAATGTGTGATCTAACGGGTTGTTTCTATTCGAATAAATTCTTCCAATCCTTATACAACAACATTCTAACAATTAATCCAATCCTTATACAACAACTAACTCTAACAATTCTTTTGGCCCTTATACAACAGTAAACCATCTAACAATTCTCTCAATCCTTATACAACAACAAACCCTCAAACTATTCATCCAATCCTCATACAAGAATAGCCTTCTAACAATTTTAATAATCTTTATACAAAAACAAAAGATCCAACAATTCTCATAATCCTCGTATAACAACTATCTTCTTTCCATTTTTCACGATTATTTGACGTCCTTGACATAAGCCCTCCTCGTATTTGTCGTTATTTCTAGGGAATTTAAAGCCATCTCTGTCAGATTATGATTAATTTAGCTATGGCCAACCCGGAGTACAAGGTCATAATATCTAGAACATGACAGGTGGATCCAATATCAACCCCAGCAGCTCTTTAATTATTACAATATTGCAAGAGATTAAAAGCTGACTTATAGTTTAATAATTTAACTTCTTTAACAGGGAGTTTATATGGGATAGTACGAAGGTCGTTGCAAAAGTAATGCCTCCTATTTGTTTATTCGGCCCGAATAGATCAGAGAGGATTGCAAATTGCATTGTTTTGATGACTGGACGTATATATTCGTGACATCTAAGTTTCATCTCTCTGTTGCAGATATTGACGGTGTGAGACTCTCAGAAAGCAACCACTGTTATAGAAGTGTGTCGGTAGCAGAGAGGCGTTATTGAATTCCTCTATGCAGAGAAAATTGAACTGATCAGCATTCATCAGCACCTGTTGAATGTCTACGAAGCCGATGTAGTTGATGAGTTTGTCAATTTCAGAATGGCGACAGGGATGTGAGTGATAAAGTGTACACTGAACGCGTAAATGGACCGACTAATTCATCACTGACAAAAGGGCATTCAGAATAGTAATAGTAGAAAAATAAATTATTGAGCACAAAAGGTCACTCGTTTTAATGAAACCACATTTGTCTTTGGAGCTCTTCAACCTAAAAAATATATCTTTAAAAAATAGATGGCATTATTTTTGGAACGACTCTTGTAATAAATATATCTTACGGACAAAATAAAGAAAGCTAGAATGTTTATTAAATACATAACTCAAATAAGTAGACACGGTGGGGCACAATGGACTAGGTGCGTTTAAAAATAATAAAATATAAGATTATATTAAAAATTTCGTAACTTTTTACGTAGCTCTCATATTGAAAAACCTTATGTTTAATTGTCCACATTTTTAACTTTCATCTGAAAAAACCCAAAAACAAACAAACATTCATTATTAAATTATAAAATGGCATGTCTTTGAAAAAAGGGTAATTATTTGAGACATTTCTAATAATATAAGGAGAGCAATTAAAAAAACTGCTAATTCTGCCCCCGCACCCATGTTTTATAGACAAAAACAAAACAAGACAAAACAAAAACAGTGACGATATTGTACTGTCATTAGGCGATTTTGTCGCTAAACGAGGGCCCATTGTAGCAAAACAGTCTTCTTTCGGAAACCGACGACCCTCGGACATAGGGAAAATTAGAAGGGTGTACTTACTTGCGAAGTTTCTTTTTTGGGAAAAAAATGTAGTGAATGTTTTTTTTTCCATCTTACTTTTTCCCAATCGTCTTCACGGGACTTTCGCGTCACGTGGCATTCTCGATGTTGAAGGCAGAAAGCGGTGATTCCGCCGTTTTAGAATAGTTACAGGCTTACTCCATGGAAGCCCTACACCCTTCCAAAGTCGAGAAGGTGATGTCTCTTCATTCTTCTGGTCTTCGTCTGGTCGTAGCTGGAACGTAAGGTCATTGAACACGAAAACACAGAGAATGAGGTTCATCGATATTTATTAGTTGTTTTTTATCACCGGAGTCAGTTTTCCCCTCTAGTAAAAACCCGACTACCAACACCTTACATATCACTGGTAACCCACAAAGTTGGCAAACTTCACCAGCTATAAATGAGTCACAATATTGTATTCTCAATATTGTTACACTATTGAAAGGCATATATGTTTGAGGATACAAACAAAGATGCGAAAGTAGACAAGGTGACGAAGTAGTACATGCTGAATTATATTATTCAGGCCCTGGACGTATATTAGTATATTAGTACATTTAGTTTGTTCGTTTATTTACCGTCCAACCTACTACCATCGTAGTTTTTATCGTTTTTTGCCAAGGTTCGAAACTTCTTCCCATTCAAAAAGTTTTTTCAAAAACCATATGAAACTGTCCGTTGCAATATTTTTGGTCTAATGACGATAGGGCATGATCCCTAACATTTTCCTACTCATTCTCAGGGGTGTACAATATGAACCAATCTCAGAACAGAAAGGGTGCTAATTATATTATATAATCCGCTAAAAAATCCCAACATTTGCCAGATTTTTATACAAGACATAACTCTATTTCGCAGGTAATTGGACTTTTTATTATTATTATTATGGGTTTCATTATTACCACTACTGTAGCTCTTTGCCTGGAACGGCTGCTCTTGCTGCTGTTGACCTCTCCTCACCCGTTTGGGCTCGTGTCAGTCTTCCTGTTGTTATAGAGTTTTCGCACTCTCAGAGTACTCTGGACTCCTAATCCTCACCCTAGGGGGTAACTCTAATTGAGGACGATTTTAGCTCGCATGGTCGGTCGTTGTGAGGAAGGGACGGGGAGAGGGAAGGTCTTTCAGTTTGAATACTTAATGCATTCGATTGATTAATCCACGAACCACCGACCAACTTGGTACAGTACCTGATTTTCCTAAGTGGCCACCCATCTTAATGCTGAATAGGCTCTACGTTACTTAACTTCGGTGATCTAGTGGGAAACGATGTCTCCAACATGACTTGACCCTACTTGCTGCTGCTGCTAAAACATTAATTGGGTCTGTTACAATTTAGGATTAATTCATTCTTATTTTTCTCTTTATTAGTTTTTTTTCTTTTTATAATATCCTAAAATTAGGACCACTTCGTCAACTGCAAATATAGCCCTTCATTTCACACTTTCAACTCGAAGATGCTTAAGTTCAGTCATTATAACAATGCGATATGCAGTCCTCTCTGATCCATTCGGGTGTAATAAAAAAATACGAGGTATGACTTTTGGAATGACCCTCGTACTCCACAATATTTGTCTCTCGTTGCATCGTTTGCTGTCTTCTCTTAAATCGACTTAGCAACTTAAATATTGGAACATTTTTTTGTACACATCTTCTGAACATGACTCTTGCGTGGAAACCGGCGTCACGAGATCTTACGTTGAAACCTGAGATCGTGCTTCGCAAGATCTTGCACTGTCAGTGGCTATGTTTTTCTTTGATAAAAAGTATAGCCCCTGTCAAGGATGTAAGCCGACTCTTTTACTGCATAAAAATAAAACATTCATTGCGTGGCCTTCATTTTTCTAAATGAGTTGATTGAAAGCCCCTCAACACAAATAAACCATTATGTTATGAATTAACCTAAATTTTCTGATGTTTTTTTTTTGGCAAATTAAGGGGAAACAAAAAATCGAGAGAAACACCGTTTTTTGACACAGTCATTATTTGAATAAATATTCAGGGAATCATCCAATCATTATGAATCATTATGAATTAGGAAGAGACACAAATTATGAAGTCCCTCCGTTTTTCGACACAGTTATTATTTAAAATCTAATCAAAATTCAGTAAATCCTCTAATCATTATGAAATTTTCCGCAATTATTAATTAAGAAAGAGACAAAAAATTCTGAAGTCACACCGTTTTTCCATACAGTCGATATTTTAACAAATTATCAAAATTCAGTGAATCGCCCATGATTTAAAATATTCAATTTTCTCCAATCATTTTTTTAGATAATGAATTGTATTTTGATTGATTAAATGCTTTTTCTTTATCCATTGGAATTATCTTTTCGTTTTAAAGACAATCCAAATAATGAAGATGAGAGTAAAAGTTCGAGTATCTTGAATAAAGATAATAACCAAAATTCATCTCATAATACAAACAATCCAAATAGTGAAGATGAGAGTAGGAATCCGAACGACTTGAATAATGATAATAACCCAAACTCATTTCATAAAGATCATATACTGTAATACACTAGCATATGATAATCTATTTTCTTCAACGGGGCAATGGCGAGTAGCATGTTTTTTTTTTTAAGAATAAAACCATCCATCGAATATTTGTGGTATTTAATCCTTTTTAAGGTTATAGAAATGTCATTCGTCGTGTTTGATTGACAATGATGCTGACGTGTATCTGTTACCATCCCTGAAAAGCGATGACTAAACAATAAAAGGTCCAATAAATTAACCTATTTCTAAAATAACGCCATCAAATGGTTGTTATAGATTTCCTATTGAAATACAAAAATAAAGATGTAAAAAATAAATAAATAAATAAGCTAAGAAGGAAACAGAAAAAAAGAAAAAGAAAAAATCTAAGAAAAAAAAAAGGAAAAAACCCTAGGCAGGCAAGACAGGCGGGCGGGCAGGCAGGCTGGCTTGCAACAAGGAGTGCAATTAGCTGAAATTATCGATAAGGTTTCGATTCAGAGAAGCTAGTAAAATAAAATATGCATTTAGAAGTGTCATAGATAAATAAATATATAAATAAATAAATAGGCCCAATTTGTGAGCCAGGAAGAACACAACGGTGGGATTAATAGAGCGGAGAAGAGGCTATAAACATTGGTAATGACTTTGTAATGACTTTAAATCATTATCCTTATTACCGTAAAAAATCAACCTATTTAAAAATCAATGCCCTGTATGTCTGTGTAGCAATCAATCATGGCAAGTGAGGTACCAAATGAAAGCACATGTATTTATGAATTGATCATCTGTCTATGACAACGTTTCTCCCTACTCTCAATCAATCAATCTCGGCAAGTGAGGTACCAAATTTTTCACTTAAAAGCGTTAAAATCCCGTAATCAGAGCACTAAACTTTGTTTACAATTTCATACGCTATTTCAATCGATAATCTAACAAAATATTATTATTCGTGAATAATGTTTTATTTGGTTATTTAATTAAACTTTTTTGGTGTTACGCTCTTAAATTATTAAAGAAAAATACAGAAAATGCCGCATGGTGAAAAAAAGTGTTACGGATTTTCAATTTAGGTTCTTAATTTCCGTGAGCTAATATTGTTTATGATAATGATAACAATAAACATTCTGCAATGTTCTTCGGAATTTGTTACGGGAGTCATTCAAAAAGTATTGCTTCCTATTTTTTTAAAGTTATTATTCCAAAGTTGAAGATCTATGAAGACGGGAGTTCTACCATTAAAACGAGCGACCTTTTGTGCTCCAGAAATTATTTTTCACGTGCCGCCTGGGGTGGACGACTGTATCTCCGCTCCCTTTGCTACGTCACTGGGACCGAGCGTTATGGTACACCCACTTTGTCACTCACAAGAAGTACCGTGTGCTGCATTTGCTGACACTTAATCCTAATTAATCCCTTGTGGTTTTCTTTGAACAAAAAGATAACCAGTAGATTTGGATAGATGTGAACAGACTAATCGATAACCATGTAAATAGATCGAATGATTGACAGAATTGATTGGCCTTTGCGGTTGATCGAACCTATTCATGTTATTTCTGTACAAGTCAAATCGATCATTAATGCTGCAGCAGCTGCTGCAACGTTTGACTTCGATCTCTTAAGTGATCGACTATTTTTGACAGGAAACATATTTGAAGTCATTATCACGATATAATGATATCTTTTGAGAAATTCTAAATACTTAGATCCCAGAGCACCGCACCGGTGGCTTTTTGGGAGGATTACTTTTCATTTGAAATAGATTTTCTTTCTAAAGAAATTTTATTTTGAATGCAGCATTTTTATTGATTTTATAAAATAGTATTTTTAATGCAGATTATGAACATCACTCTTGTTTTTATCTATGTCCAATATTTTATTTTAAACTTTAATTCAAACATAGCATTTTTATTGCTTTTATAAAGTAGTATTTTTAATACTGATTATTATACACTTTTGTTTTTATCTATTTCCAAAATGTTGAATCTAGTATGATGACACCTTCCCTTACGTTTAAGAACCATCCATTATACAAAATTTAGAGATGTGAGTAAAATAGTATTATTAACGTTTCCTTTTTTACTTTTTTGTGCAAAAATGGGTTCTCAAATAATTACACAATATCGTTAACATTTTCAGATTGTTATAATTAATGAACACGATTGTTATTATTATTGCCAATACCATTATTATCAGCAATCGACACAATCAATATTATCATAATTCTAATTATCGTTGTCCTCTTCATAATTCATAAGAATTGTAATTAGTCATATTTTCGAAGAATCATTTCCCCGTGTTCTCTTCGGAACGAATTCCATAATTACCATTTCTATGAATGGTTTCTTCACTCTTCATCATTGTTGCTAATTTTAACGATATCATTAATAGACGAAGAAAAATAATAAAAATGAGAATAGAAGTCCCAATAGTTTGACTAATAAAAATCACAACTCATCTAACGGATTGAGAAAAGAAAGAAACGTTGTGAATATAAAACTAAAGATAAAACAAAAGTTTGAATAATTTGAATAAAAATAATTTTAAATAGCTCTCAAATTCATACAGGCAAAATTCATTGTAAATAAAACACTAAAGATGAGAATAGAATTCCAAATAATTTGAATAATGATAATAATGAAAACTAATCTTATAAATTCACACAAGCAATAACCATTGTGAATATAGCACTAAAGATGAGAATAGAATTCCAAATAATTTGAATAATGATAATAATGAAAACTAATCTTATAAATTCACACAAG
>JAYKTE010805778.1:0-17212 GCA_036873565.1 Xipholeptos notoides
GTCCTAGTGTTACTTCTTACAGGGAAGACAATGCTATCCAAGATCCACAGCATCAGAAACAGATTTGAAACTGCTCCCCAAATCCAAAAACAGTGTAATCTTGTTTAAAAGTGCTGTCTTTCCACGTTTAAGAACAAATTAAAGGAATTTAGTTTTAGAGGCTGTGTTTCGATACGCAAGTCAACTATTTCTGTAAAAAACAGAAAGACTTCGTTAGAGGCAATGAAGATCGTGACTCTAGATATTGGTCAGAATTGCTTTTTAGCGACGAAAGCAAGTCAATAGTCTAGGCAGTACGTCCGTCTAAGGTAGGACGAAGAATTTAATCCTAGGTGAGTTACAGTCACTGCACAGTTTCAATGCTGCAAGGTGGTGTGGGGGGTTCGGTTTTGGTGAGGATCGTTATTAGTGCCAATAGACCAGGGTCTATAGTTTGCTTACAAAGTCGAATTGATTAGACCAAGTACATAATTTTGACTGAGCATTTTCTACCCTACTTTGGTGGTAATTTGGATGATACTCCCATCTTCAGGCAGGATAATGCTCTCATTCACACAGCTGGTAACGTCAAGAGGTTCATGTAAGAGCAGGATATTCCATGTTTAGATTGGCCTGCACAATCAACAGATCTCAATCCTATAGAAAACGTATGTCATTACATCAAGCAACAGCTGCTGCGCAATGATAAAAATTCAAACTTGGAAAAACTTTGGACAAAGATTGAAGAGAACTGGGATGCCCTTTTGACCGGAGTATTGCCACTGAGTAATTCAAGGAATTCCCAAAAAATTGCAGGCTGTAAAATTGCAGAATGGCTATGCTACTAAATATTAGCAAGTTCATTGTGTTCCCGTTGAATGTTCTAAATTTACATTTAAATAACAATTTTCCATTGTGCGGACTTTCTTTTTGCCTTCTCGTTTAGAAGTTAATTATTTAAATTGATATGAATACTAGGATACTTCAACTAAAATTCAAATATGAACAGGTAGAATTATAGAGGAATAAAAGGACAATCAAATGAGATATTAGGTTGTTTAAACAGTTACTTTCAATTTAGCTTAAAGTTGGGTTTTTTGAAAAAATGACAAGTGAGGACTTTCTTTTTGCCGCCTGAGTGTATATATATATATATATATATATATATAATGTGTGTGTGCAACTTTAGATTTAGATTTTTCAAATCCTGTATTCGCTCTTTGTATTTTACGGTACATTAACTTTTTTTAGGTCATTTAATGCCGAGAACAATTATTTTTGATAAACGTTACAAGAAAAATTAGGAAAAGAAAATATTAGAAAAATACACACGTCACGTTTGGATATCCACATTTCTGCCTAATTATAGCAAAACAATTAAACTCACGATTAATGTCAACTAAAAAACCATAAAGATTCAACAATTTAGATTAAAAACAATTCATTTTGTGGAGATAAAACGTTTATTCATAAAATGAACAATTTTCTACATTATTTCACAAATTAAAAGAAATATTGGTTTGCCTCAAACTATTGATAAAATTCTTAAATATTTACAATGTTTTCTTGATATTTATCCATTACTTGCTGCATATTCTCGGCGTTGCCCAGAAATAATTTTATTTAAAAGACCAGACAAAATTGATTTTTTTCATTTAAAAAACTTTATTGATTGGTTATTTTGTGGCATAACAACCCTTTTCGGGTCATGTAATGTCAACTCAAAGTTGCTTTTTTAATTTTGGTTTCAGGATATGGTTATTGCAAAATGGAAAACAATCTCAGAAGGTAACTAAAAAATTTTCTTAATAAATCCTATTAAACTGTGTATAATCCACGTATACTTCTTTTCAGTAAATTTTAAATATCCAGCTGGATGATTATTACCGTTTGTTTTACGGCATATCAACCTTTTTAGGTCATTTAATCCCGAGAACAATGATTTTTTTTATAAACGTTCTTTTTGTCCACATGTAAATTTTTTTTTTTTTTAAATAGCACATAATTCACTATTTAATCCGTAACTGGAGGGAATGTGGGGGATTATTATTACTAATTATTCATTCATTCATTTGAATATCGATTTTTTTTCTTTATCTCACTCAGTCGGAGATATATATAATTATTTAATGCGTTGTAAAAATGTTGGTAATTTGGCTTCCAGAGTTATCTTAGTTTGTGAATATGAAAGCAGGATTGAATTTCTTTCAAATTTCAGCAACAGGTCACAGCGTTTAAATAGAACATCTTTTAAAGATATTTGTAATAGATATTAACTTTTTTTTTCTTACCTTATTTGAATGATAATGTTTATTAATCATTATTAAATTGCAGGGATAGCATATTCAGTCAGTGTACACAAGGAATTAAATCTAACCAAGTTGCTTTTTGATGTTAAAAGCAAGCTATTGTACAATGTTTTTGATTTTTTTAACCAATAAATTAGTGACAACACAGGTTAAAATTGCATTTACTGTAGACTAGACACACACATCTATTCATACAATACTGCATAAAATTTTGATCCTTGTGTAAATATTCACTGATTTTGCAAATATTGCCTTGGCCAGCAACCAATATCCCAAAACAGTATTCATGAGCGAAAAATCATTTACAGAAACCTCAAATGAAATGAAATATAATTTGTGATGTTCATCTTGCCTGCACTCAACATTAATGCAGTCTAACAAAACTATGTGATATCTATTTTCGTATTTGATTTGTCGCTAAAGGAAAGAATAGATCTTTATAGGAAATACAATAATGGTGTGTAATAACTTCCATTTGACAGTAACCTTGGTCATAACCACTTCCAATTTTTTTCTTCAGTTCTATGGGGCCTTTTTGAAGTTTATTCTTTAATTGTGAATGATGCTGCTAATAATAATAATGAAAATTAATTTCGAACGAGCCCCTTCAGTATGGCTTATAAATCAGAGTATATAAAAAAAAAAAAAAAATCTGAAGTATTAAATAGTGTTTAGCCATCAAATACCTTCATATAGTGTGACATGAGATATAAAACCTCATTTTTCTATTTTATTCCTCTTTGGCTGGCTAAAATGTTTGTGGTTTCCTCTAGAGAAAAAAAAGAAATTGAACATCGATAACCCGACTCATTCGAAGATTTGACTTAAACGTTTTTTTTTTGTTTTTTACAATGAAAATTAACAACAAAGATAACTTTTAGAAATTGAATCAATCTTGCCATTTTTGTTCATTAACAACCAAAGAGCACAATTGGTTGTGAAGAAGGAAATTACTTGAAAAGTAATTTAAACTCACCAGAAAGCAAGCGGACAAGTGTTTTCATTAACATATTTCAACCAAACTTCTTTATGGCATGATTTAATTCCACTGAATTGATATGTTTAACTTAGTCACAAGGTCTCTTTTTGCGTCTAACAGATTGCACTGCTCTCAATATAGAGAAGACATTGATTGAATCCCAAGAGTATGGGATATTTTCCTCGTTAATTGAACAAAACTGTTAACCTTTCTGGTCATTAAAAACATTTATTTTTTCTTTTATTAACATATTCATCAAAATAATAGCAGTAATGCTAATCAAGTCTCCGTGATGGAGCTCAAACTCCATTTGGTATTGAAAAAAAAAAAAAAAAAAAAAAAAAAAAAAAAAAAAAAATCAAACTTTTGTAGCTGCAGAAGCTTCAAATGACAAACTGGAAATTCATCCCACATTCGTTAACATTAATGAAGTCTAATAAAACTAAACCAAATATAAGAAAATGGGTTTATTAGCTTGTATATGATATGCATAATTCCTTTTTTTAATACTAAATATCTTGATCTACAAATAAATTGATTTCAGGTGATTCTTTCAAAGCAAAATGATCCAGCATTAAATATTATTCCATTACAATTTCTTCTGTTACACTTTTTCTGTAACAAATATTATTAATGATAGTCTGTTAGGTACTGTTTGAGAGAGCTGTCAACTAAAAAAAATCTTTGAGAATAAACGGTCCAAGAGAGACACGGGTTTGGGAATTGATGGCGCAATTAAAATAATTATTTTTTCTTCTGCCACATGAATTCATATCTTTAGTGTTAGAGTTCATCAATCTTGAACGGTTATTTAATGCCATAATAATTTAAATGGTTTTTTTTTTTTTATTTTTTTTAGACTATTGTCTTCATCTTCACAATATTTTAGCTGATGAAGCCTGTCGGCTTCTTCAATTGGTTTAAGACTTCATGCCCAAATCGGGAACCTTCACAGAATTTTGGACTTAAATGTTTTGCCTCTGTGGTTTGAATGATGTGTGAAGTTCTATGAAGATTACCAATTAAAACTAAGTTGATATTTTGAAAACATAAAACACTAATTAATTATCAAGCCTCATCTCTTAAGATTCCAAAAAGAAATGGTTCTTACACTTCAAAAATTTGATTATGGGAGAATAAGAGACAGGAAAAATAAAGTATAAATCTACCAATCAAACAGATGGATATGAATTTTGTGGATAAGAAGGTGTTTAATTTGGTTAAAAAAAATTCCTTGAAGTGTATTCATTTAAAAATTATTTATAAAAGAATGGAATGTTTCCACTTCAATAATTTTGTTTTGAAAATTGACATTTGAAAATAATTTGAAAACTGTTCGGAGGGGTGGCGGAGTAGCAATTTTACAATAAAAATAGTAAACTGAAGTTTTTAGAAAAACAAAAATACCTTATGTCAATTGTGATAGGGAAGCAAAAAAAGCCATGAAAAATTTCCAGTGAGGCTAAAAATGAATTTTTTTTTTAATTTTTTTTTTTTTTTTTATTACTCAGTTTTAAAGCCATCTGTTATAAAAGAAATATAAATTATGGTGATTTTGAAATTACTAAATTTTTGATAACCTTTAATTTGTCAGTAATTATGAATACCATTTTCTTTGAAGCTATTTCTCTTAAATCTAAAGAGAAAAAAAAAAGAAGGTTGCCATAAGTATTAAGATATGCACTGAATGATAAGTTAAAATCAGATTATAGCAAAAAGACAAGAACTGATAGAAAAAAAAACAGTGCATGATAATAGCAAAATATGATCATCAGCATTTTGTTTTTAAAGATTTTAAGAATTTTATTATCAAGAAAATCTTAAATTCTATGTATAATTTGAAAAAAAATTATAAGTAAAGTTATAAACAATTTGGATGCACAGGAAAAGAATCTGAGGTTAAAATTAAAATAATCTGAGATCTTAAAATTTTTACCCACCAAATCCACATGATGCAAAACTATTGCTTTACTAGCATGTAATATGAAAGAATAAATAAGATCATGTCTATTTTTCTATGTGTATACAGATATTATATGATCTGTAATTTTCCTGATCAAAACTTTGATAAAAATATCATTTGGAATTATAAAACATTATCAAATGGTTCTTGGAAAAGTATCATTTATATAAAAATTAAATATATCTACCAAGAGATTGCCACTTAAATACAGTTTAATATGACATTCTATTTTCAAAGACAGTATTTAAGTCAATGGCAGTTAAGTAGCAAGAAATTTACGGCAGATAAATTGGTAATAGACATTTCTGGTGACTCCAAAGCAAAAAAAAAAGAAAAAAGAAAAAAGAAAGTAATTAGAACCACTGCAGAGTGAAATGATTCAGGCATACTCTAACAATCAGTTTTAATGGGATGTCAATGATCTATTTGTTTATGGAATGTCAGCATATTTTGCTTACAATACTTGACAACTGTACAAATGATGTTTACCAATATCAGCTAACATAATTCAAGGGTTCAACTTCATAATTGAAGATCTTTAACAGCGATTCTTAAAATTTACCTACACACTCTTTAATATTTCTTCTGAATTATATTTAGAGATGTAAATAAACCTCATCATTAATCCTTGAGCCATATGGTCACAAAAGTACTAGCCTCTTTCTTTGCAGACAGGATTGTATATAGAATGCTATCCAGATAAATTCCTGTTTCTTTGAACTGGTAATCTATCTTTTTGTAAACCGAGTGCAGTGAGTGATGATAGACCAAATTTTTTTGAAAGAAGCACCTCATGACACACTCGTTCACCAAAGTGACCAAGGGAAAACAATGAAAAAGTTGTACTTAAAAAGTGCTTTTAATTCACTCGCCATTGATACTCTTTCTCTGCAAGAAAAGATGTATTTAAAAAGCTGGCCAGTGTAGATATTCTACTAAGATATTGGAATTGATTTTTGTAGATCTAGTCAAGGATTCAAGACAACATTATTTGAAGAAAGAGCATACCATGACAACCTCATTCCACTATTCCTCAGCTGAAGAGTAGTGATTACAACAAGTAAATAAAACAAGAGGCCAAATTATAAACATATATTCACTTTGGTAGAGATGAATGAAATTATAATTAAATAAAAAGAAAAAAAAATGAGTCTTATATAGGGTAAAAAAAAAATCTGATTATTTCTTAATGATCTTTTTCTTTTACAACTTGGGTAAAATCTAATTTTTTAGATGGTCCCTAGTATTTGATCTAGTTAGTCGAAGCCATCACATAAAAAAATGGTTGTTTTAAGAAGTAAAAATGCCCATTATTTTTCGATTTAGTTTATTCTTTTGAGACTATGAAGCAACCAAAAACTGCAATGGTTCCTCTCCAAGATAAAATTAAGCAAAGGTCATTGTATAAAGCCTGAATAATTATTTTTTTGTTTATTATTCTTATAGTCATTATCATTATTATAAATCCTTGTGTTGCGGATGTTGATCCAAATAATATGCACAATTCCAGGAGAGTATTTCCATTTTAGATTCTGAGAAGGAAGTCATCACAGGCAAGTTGCTGATGTAATTTAATCTGAAATTAAAATAAAAAACCTTTTAGTTTCATAGGGTTTAAATTGTTTTTATCATGATCAGATACTTCAATTAATGGAATAAGAATTACCCTTTACATATCATACATAAATAAGGACTTGGTTCAGTTCAAGAAGGTTCTGATATCAAATAACATATGAAAAAGTGGAAGACATATCAGCCAAAATGTTATATATATAAGAGGACAATAGCTTGAAAGCCAAAAAGAACTGGGGTTGTTCTTAGTTTAAAATAATACGGATTTTTGTAAAAGATGTTTGCATTAGTTTTCTTTAAATGCACTCATGATAATGTAAAACTGATTTTCTTACCTTACTAAAATTTACTTAAATGCTAAGACTGCTTTCAATGATAAATGGTCAGATGGGAAGATTTTGTTGGGAATAAACTTGCAGTCAAGCACAATTTGTTTATCCGGGACTTGTAAAACACCAACAGCTTCTAGACTACTTGAACTGTAGAAAACATAATCCAAACATGTCCGTGTGTGAGTTGTTAGCGTTGTCAATTCTGGTTCTTGGCCCTGTAGAGAAAAAAAATTTAGATTCAGCACGAGCAAAAATAACTATAACAGTTTTTTTTTCATGTTGCGTGGTTATATAATTAACAAAATAACACTAATTTTATTATATTTGTATTTAAAATGGATAAATCTTAAAAAAAAACATTAAACATTTTGAAGAGAATTTTGCTTGGGGATGGAACAATTTTTTTGGCTTTTAGAAATTCCAATTTCTGGAACATAATTATGTCTTCTAGTTATCCTAAAGAAAAAAAACTATCAGCAAAATATATTCTTTAATAATACTTTCATTTACAATATGCAATTGCTTCCATGCAAAATACGAAGAAAGAAAAGGTATCTCTTATACAAATGTAAAAAAAACGATTTTTATAATCAAAAATATAATTTGATCTTAAATTTAAAAAAAAATAGTTTTAATATTTTTTTTTTTCAGAGTACTTATTTGATAATTATTCTTAGATTTTAGAATTTATTCTACTTGTACAAGGAAATATACAATTTATAATAAATTTGTTCTCTGCATTTGGTATGATAGCAGAGCTAGTGTGAAAATGTGGGTGAACCAAGGTTTAGTTAAAACATGAGGTATGGACAATAAATCTATCATGAAAGGATTGCAACCACCATTGGTAAACCAGATTTTAGGACTAGTCGTTGGCTAAAGAAAAACAAAAGCTTAAGTACTATTTTTGGAATCCTTGGGATGAGGTTTGATAATTTTTACAACTATTTTTTGGACTGCTGCCCTCATCCTTGTTAGAAGGTTCCCAAGTTCGATCATCTGAAGACAGCTGAAGGGTTCATCGGCCGAAACGTGAAGACAGCAATAACAATAATGAGGACAGCAGTCAGAAAAAAAATTGTAGAAAATCTGAACTAGTTTTAATAAAAAGAATTCCTTACCTGCACAACAGCATAGGCACTCGTAAGACTTGATGAGGTGTGTTGGAAACCTTGCCATAAGTGATCAATGAGAGCACTTTTCTGAAATTAACAATTTTAGATTTTTTAAGACAGTCACAGAATAAAATAAGAGGGGTCTATTATCAAATTATTCAAGCAGAGAAGTAGGTGTGTATGTCTATTGGTAATTTTGGTTTATTGCATATCAACCACAGGGAAAATTATTTTCATGTAGGTCAAGGGTTTTTCTACAGAGGGCTATAGGCCAGGGCCCACATAAATATTCATCTGGACCACAAAGTCAAAATTAATTTTTATTATTTCTAGATAAGTATACACTATTTTATTGCCAATTCAGGATGACAGCACAAATGATGGAGATCTGAAATACACAGATTGGTAGAACTGAGTAGAACGAATAAACCGAACAGTTAGTCGTATAACATAGGAAATACAGTCATGGTGTATAGTAGACATGCACAGTCATAGTACATATTTCTCTAATTTCATGTAGTTGAATATCAGCCCGAGTGAAATGACTTACAATGTGTTAATTTAATAAAAACAAAATTTAATTCTGAATCCACTTTGCTGACTTCTACATGAAATACATATGGATAAGTCAAGAATATAACATCAGAAAAAATGTAAAACAGATGGTGTTATTTAAGACAGACTTAACAGAAGTGCATTATTTTTTTTTTTTTAATTCTGGCATTAAAAGGAAATTTAATAGAATTTATACAATTTTACATTGTATTTAATGATATGGCCCTTCTCCACACACAGCCATTGCTGTTTGGCTCGCGCTTTTCACAAGCTTGCTGATCCCTTATAAATGGAAAATGTTCAAATGTATAAAGATTTTCAAGAGTTAAATAAGTGGATAGGATTTCCAATAGAAAATGTTTTTAAAAATTTGATAATATATATATATAGAATACATTTATATAGAGTCAATCTAACTTATTTTACTATTCATCATTCACTGAGGTTTGATTTTGTTTTGCGTGGCAGATAAACCTCAATGATTTATGTAATCCCAAAATGTAAATTATGTATTGAAGAATGGAGAAAGGGTGGAGAGAGAGATACTTACTGTTCCATCTGGCATTTCCATTGTTTTAGATGACTGTAAAATGTGAATCATTGAGTCAGACAAATAACCTTCTGATGCCAACTGGTAACCCGGAGCTTGTGGGAAAGAATTAAAATCTCCACAAATTACATGTGGGCTGGAATCATTGCCAGCCCTATTAACAACCTCTCGAATAGCCCGAGCAATCTGGGAGTAAAAAACAAAATAAAACAAAGAATTAAGTGAATGCATTATTGCCATTTGATTCACCACAATAAATATAAAAAGCTACCAATAGTATGATTTCCTAGATTTAAACAATAATATAAGTAGAAATGAATTGAAATTCACTTAGAATAGAAATCCATAAATGGCAAAATGAAAAGTTACTAAAACGGAGAAAAGAAGGTTATTTTCTATGAAAATGGAATAGCTTCCTTAAAAAAAATATAAATATTAAATATAACTGGCTTAAGGAGTTGTAACGATTTACCCAATATAAAAAAAATATGTAAGCCTATCTTCTATTTACGATGTTGATAGCAATATAGAAACATAAAATACATAAAAATGAACACCTTAATTTTTCTTTGTTAATTTAAACAAATTCGATAATTTGTATAAAATCTGGTCTCAAGACATATGATTTAAGTGAACAGTCAGTTGACAATCTAATTTTGTTATTACTAGTTATGTCCATGTTATTACCCAAAGCTGAGAGAACTTCTAAATTAAAAAATGTTTACCTGAACACACTGTAGGTTGGGTAGTTTAAACTGTCCCCAGTTAACATGGATATTTCCAACAGTAATGAACTTCCCTGTATTTTTACACCGAAGACGTGTCACAAGAAGCACATCTGGTCGGCACATAAATTTCCGTACAGACTCTTTAACATCTTCAGAAAGACTCAATTCTTGAATATCCTGAGGGAAGAGAGAGGGAGAAAAATAAACAAAGAGAATAGAAAAGTGTAAAATGAAAAGTAACTCTTAATCAGCTGCTAAAAAATACTTGTAATATTTTTTGTTTAATATCATAGGGAAATATCAACTTCTTTTTTTGATTTTAACATATTTGCATAAATATAATCAATTATTCAATTAGAAATAAGCATTTGGAGCAAGGCAATATTGGGTTGATTAACCATTTTCATTTTTTAAATATTGCAGACAGATAAAGAAAAAAGAAATATGGAATAATAATTAACAAGAACGATCATAAACTTTACAAATGCAAAGGCTTTTTTTTTCACTAACCTTGTCAATCAATTGTTTTAGACTGTATGCTGTGTTTTCTGGGTCAGAAAACCGACTGGTTTTATAAAAAGTAGTTTCACCTTCATCAAAATTTTCATGAACCCTTTTCTTAAAAAAGCCTTCATAACCTAATCTGTTAAAAACAAAAAACAAAAAAAAAGATTTTGAATATAGAAGTAAAAAAGGTCATGTCAAAAGTTGGATGAAACTCATTTGATTACTTTAATATAAATATATATCCAATACTTTTATGAACACAAAAATGTATAGGTCATTTTCCCTAAATTGGAAATAGTTTGTATATTAACTATGCCTACCTACTTAAAAGAAAAATTATTGAACAAGAGAATTTGAATTTAAAGTTTATATAACTAGAGTCCTGGATTACAAATTTGCATAAAAAAGACAACTTTTTGAAATAGTCATTCAACAAATTGAAAAAGATTATGTGTAGATGTTAGATATTTATTATTAAACTACTAATGTATTCAATCCATCATAAATGATGGGACTATACTTTTCCAAATTAGAATAAAACTTCCCAATTTAATGACGATCATAAAAACAAACAGCATGCACCAGCCAATGCTTACATATACACAAACTTGGGTTTTATTATTAATTTTTTTTTTAATTTTTATTTTTTTAAACCTACAAAATTAAGACTTTTTACAATCCAACAATATAAAAAAAACTAATGAGTGCATCTGGTTTGAAATTCATTCAAATGTTCTAAAAAGGTGTATAGTTTAGTAGTGACCTCAGTAAAGATAAAATCACTTTTAAAAATTGTGTCACACATTTTTCAATATTTTTTTTCAGTTGCATTTGGTGAGTGATAGAATGCTCAGCTGTGTTAACATAGTTCAAATCCCAGTCGAATTACTATTTATTTTGTTTAGTTCATAATCTTTGATTTGAAATGAATTTAATTTTATATTGTAAATATGTTGCAAAATTTATTATTAAAAACAGACAAAAACAAATGCACAACAGGTATTGTAGAGAATAACAATCAAGGAAATTTATTTCATTAAATGATTCAAAATCAAATATTTTCAAAGTAGATTCAATAAATCAATATTGACTAAAAAGAAAAAAAAAGATTAATCACTTTTACTAAAATTGAGTAAGGTTTCATTTATATATCTAATCAGCCGAGATAATATTTGATAAAACCTATTCGTAGTACAATTTTAGAATAGTAATAATTATCTTATCAAATGATTACTTAAATATACTGTCACTAATGCTCTGTCCCTTGTATTTTAATTTGGATTTAATGGATTCTCCTATTCTGAATTTGGAAAATGATTTTAGACCATTAGATAATAGGCATTGTTTATGATACATTCAGTATGTATGTAGTGCACAATAACAATGTTTTAGATCAAAGTTAATTAGTTAAGTTGGATTTCAACTACCCTCAAGTAAATAAGTATAAATTTATCTAGGTTATGAAATGTAAATAAATATCATTGTACTATAAACTTAAAATTGTACATAGTTTGTGATGGTAATTAAAATTAGATATAATACATAAGTTATGTTTTAAAGTAAAAAGAAAGCAGTAAGCAACATTTTTGTCGATACAAGTATAACAAAAAAAAAAAAAAAAAAAAATGCGATAAAAATGATCAAAATAGAATTCATAAAAATTAAACCATCAGTAACATCATTAACTTAGGACAAATTATGCATTTACATTATCGGGGGGGAATTTAGAGACAAAACCTAGCCAATACCACACCCAGACATGTAGAATAACGAACGTTCAGTTAAATTTCTAGAAAATCTGTTCAGCCGTTTCAAACTCACACACAGAAGGTTCCATTTTTACATAATAATAGATATATGGCTGATACCTCCTTCCAGTGTGTATAAAGACGAAGAAAAAAGTCTGAAAATTGTTGGACAAAAAAAAAAGCACAAATTATCAAACTACGTGTTAGTTTGAATAACTTGAATAGATAATCATTTGTTATTTTTCAAACTTATATATTCATTTTCATTGCTTTATTTACTCTATATATGGGTGAAGACTACACATTCTGTAAGAATTTTCAGGTATTTATTAACAATATTAGGTATTCTTTAATTATTTTCACTTGCAGTCAGGATTGAACCTATAATATACCAATGATTGTCACTTAGAATTTGTATAAAACAACTTTTAAGACTATTAAACCATATGTCTTGGTATACTTTTGAGAGAAAATCTAGGAGGCTTAAAACTATTTTTCTGAGCAAGTAGAATTAAGACAATCAGCCTTTGTTTTACTCATTCATTTTCATTATCTGTTGGCCTGGTATTACTTTAATGAGAAAGTGCTCATGTAAGCTAGTTAAATACACAAAACTATAGGTTACTAACTAGCTTTGTATGCCCATTGTTGCTTCACAAAAGAATTCCAATTCACTATTCAAAACCATTGAATAAAAAGAATTATGAAAAAAAAGTAAGTGGAACTAAAAGATTATTTCAAAAAAATCAAACTGGAATAGTAATTAATTAGCTGAAATTGTGAAAAATTTATTGAATGTGTAAAAGTGGGAATAACTCATCTGTGTTCTTGTGACTTATTTTATATAGTAAAAAAATTAATCCTTTTTTTTTTTCATTTCTAATTTCTGTAGAAAGGTTGATAATTACAACTGATTAAAAGAACCACATATTCAATTAAAAATCACAAAAATAAACTTTTATTTCATTATAAGTCCAACCAAATCTAATCTTCAATTGCTTTTTTAGGAAGTAGAACTATACATTTTCATTCTTGATAACAATCTTAGCAAGTAATATATAGTTGCAATACCTTTTGGTTTCAATGAGAAATAGTAGACCTTTGTTTTACATTGCAAATATTAAATAGAGAATTTTAAAAACAATCCAACTATGATAAAATATTTCCACAAAATTAATCCTATATAGTATAGGATCATATACATACAAATGTAAATTCATTGCATCTGACAGGAAAGACTAATTAGTTATAAACATACATCAGTCTGAAAAGCATGTGTGTGTTTACTTTTGTTTAGGATTTTATTGACCAATCAAAATGGAGCTGCTGCATTGATTGTGAATACAATATGATTTTGATTCTATTAAAAAAATAAAAAAATTGAAAATACATTTCACTGGTAGAAATAAGCTTTCAAATATACGAAGTAGCAGCATGAAAGAAAAATTTTTGGATACGCCTACTTGTTTATAAGTGGCAAGGTTTGACAAATTTGCTTCGGTCGACTTCATGAGTTTCTGATGAGATATAAGGTGTTGATGGTCAGGTTTTCAGCGGAGAAAGGGCAAAATGGCTCGAATGGTGATCCTCTCAAATGACCATGCACCAACGCCATTCTTCTGGGTTTTCCTTCACCTTTCATTTTCAGATGCCAGAAGAATGAAAATAAGCCCCTCTCTCAATTTTGAAAGGACAAGAAGAAAAACTTTCAAGATAAGCCCTTCCAATTTTTTTGTCTGTTAGAAAGAGGACTGTTGCAGTGTACTTTCACTATATTTAGAATCATTAGGATTCCATCTATGAATTTTTGATTATGTCAATATGATTTTAAGAGACATTTTTCTCATATCAATGAAGGTAAGCAACATCATACTTAGTACTGGAGTCAGTGGCTCTTTTGAATTATTGTCATGGAAGGATTTTTGTTCAGTCTCACAAATCCAAATGTATATGTGAAAATCTTGTTTCAATTACCCATATTTAAGTAAAATGATCTTAATTCCACAATTTTATAAAAATAAATCCCCTATTTAGTAAATTAATGGACTCTTCATACAAATATAAATTTATTGCATCTAATAGAATAAAAGATTTATTAGTTATAAACATCATTTTTTACGGAAAGGGAATACTAGTTTGTAATAAAATTGCAAAACAGAATTATTTCTTATATGAATATCAAAACAATAATAACCATTAAAATACCCTTTTACAAAGCAAAATGTCAATTAGTGCAAAAGTGTTATGTAAACATGAATTAACTCGAGTTGGCTTTTGAAACCGGAGCATGAAATGGACTAAAATTTAAAATTTATTAATTAGAATTTGAACAGTTTCATTTATATTCTAAGAATAATTGCTTTTAGATAAATACTTACTTTTGCATATCAGGTGACAAAGTCTTGCTGTAGTATTCCGGTTCAACCTCCTGTAAGCATACAATGTCAGCATCAACATAGCATAGTTCTGCCATCAGACGTTTATGTCTGCCTGGTAGTAGAATATGGGGTTTTTCGTCGGCAGAATATCTGTCCATCTTATTGTTTGTGCGGAAGTGGCAGTCAGCAAGAATATTATAGGTAACCACACTAAACTGTTTGCTCTTTTCTGTGATTGTGCTGGAGAATAAAGCTGGATTCAACTTAAAAGTACGGTTCAATAATATGTCTTTGAAATTAGTACTTTCAGCATTAGACCCGGACAAACCACTAGAACTACTGGTGCTGCTGCTAGATTCTGGGGTTTGAGATGAACCTAGACCAACTGACTGAGCTGTAGTAGGATTCGACAAAGGCATTTTTGGCAGAGACTCTTTTACTTCCGGACTGTCCTTGTGGGGGACTTCACTTTTATCAATTATGACGTAATCCTTTAGTGAGACTTCATTGCCGTTAGAGTCCTGTTTTGTGGACGGAGATGGATCAATGTCCATCACCTCTGTCTTAGTTGCAGATTGATCCTGGGAGATTTTAGAAGCTTGATTTACACGGCTAGCATCCTTTGAACCATTGGCTATAAGAGACTTAGAGTCATCTGGTGATACACGGGCTTTCTTAGATTCAGGATTTTCTTCATTTGGTGGATCTGAATCCATTTTACGCTTTTTGTTGGTCTCCGACAAGGGTTGACCTTGTACACTAGATGCTTTGGCACCAGCTCCATTAATCACATCTTCAGATGTGCTACTGGCTTGTACAGAATCTGCTGGTTGGGATAATACACCAGTACTGGGTTTATCAACTCGCTGTACACTTCCAACTGTAACCAAAGCTGACCCAGACACTGTTCCAGTTGATTGCACTTTGGAATCTGCAATTTTAGGCTGCGCTAAGCCCACTACTTTAGATACAATTGGGCTAGAGGGTGAACCACTAATCAGAGTGCTGGAAATTGTTTTGCTACTTGGCACAGGTGCAGTGGAACTGATTACTGGAATGGTTGCTTGAAGATTGGGTTTAATTTGGATAGGCACTTTAGATTGAGTCTCCATTGGAGTTTTACTAACTGCTGTAAACAAGGACTTTGCAGATGGCATGGAAGATGATGAATCAGGTGCTCTACAGCTAATATTACTGGTAGACAACTGGGCCTTAGGGTCAATAGGTTGTCCACTAGAAGATGAAGGCTGAGAAACTTTGTTTAAAATACCTGGGATAAAAGCTGTTTTTTTAACCTCAGATGATTTGGTTGGCGATATGTTTTTCTGTGGATGTAAAGACTGACTGGACTGAATATTTGATGTGATAGTCAGGCTTGGCAGAGTTGTTTGTGGTGAAATATTAGATAAAAGTTGACCATGAGAGGAATCGGGCTGTGCCTGGAGTTGTGCACTTACAATATTCGAAGATCCTAATGTGTGTTTCTGAGGTGAAACAGATTGTATTCCTTCTCCTCCAACAGACGATGATGGTGGCACAATAGGTTTTCCAGTTGCAGCACTTGTAACAGGCACTGATGGGAATTTTGAATGAAACTGAGATGATGATAAAGAAGACATATTTGCAGAAGCTGGTGTTGTGCTTTGAACTGTGGCTGAAGAATGTAAAGTCTTTGGTGGCGAAACTGCAACAGAAGGAGAAAAACCAGTAGAAATTGTTCCAACGGATTTAGGAATTGCAGACCCGGTAACATGAACAACAGGAGGTTTGGGATGAGGGCTAATGTCACTAGTGGGACCTGTCTGAGATTTTGAAGAAGAGGCAACACCAGACATGTGAGTCACCTGTGGTCGAGAATGAACAGCCACACCAGCCATATGAGTTACTTGGGGTCTAGAAGGTCCCAAAGTTTGGGAAGGCTTCGGGGATACACTACTAGATTCATGATGGGCTTGAAGTTTTGGAAGTGTTGTAACAGCACTTGGTGTAATTGAGGGCTTAGAAGTCACAGGATTCCCAGATATAAACTGTGTTTTAGAGCATCCCTGACCAATAGGAGTTTTTGTGGTAGTATTAAAGCCTAGACTTACTTGGGATTTGTTTGGGGATATACTCGATGGCTTCATTGGTGTCAGGACACTGGACTGGGGGTTGGTTGACTTTTGTGGCAGCACACCAGTCATGTGTGTAATGAGAGGCTTGCTAGGGGCACTACCAGTAATATGAGTTACCTGAGGCTTTATGCCAGATATTGTTACTGCTGGTTGTGAAGAAGAGATTTTTGTCTCCTGTATAAATGGTTGTGATTTGGGAGGGACAGAAGATGGAATTGTTTTAGAAGTTGGAGAGTGTGTTCCTAACTGGCCTACGGGTACACTTTGAGGTTTTGTAGGAGACCCACCTGATGTAGGCACAACAGGTTTGCTAGAGGAACTACCAGACTCAGGAGTCACATTTAGTTTTGAGGGTGATGTACTACTAACTGGGGTATCCAATT